>CAJVPP010000599.1:0-29132 GCA_910592005.1 Funneliformis mosseae
CTTCGATAACCCCTTTGATAACAAATCACAAGATCTTAATAATAGCACAATACCTGGTTCAGGGACTGAATCCATTAATGTATTTAATCGTGTAAGCAGTGAAGCAAAGGATCATGAGGTACGGATGCGTAATTTATGAGAATTGTGGTCGGTCTGATATAACTCTTTCTTTTTGTATTTAGTCCGATGACGATGAGTAACAATATTTTCAATTAGATAGGACAGCAGGTGCTCGGGACCGGTAATAATGTATCCATTGATAATATCGATAATCGTCGTTTAACTGAAAAACATCGCCGGGATACAAATAATGAAGGAGTTACGTCTCCGCTAAAAAAGGTGAGTTCGATAAAGGTCCTTTCTAAATTTGTTACATAACCCTTTTCTTACCTTGTGGATGTGCGCACAGATAAAAACCGCTGATAGAGCAGAAAACATGGACGGTTGCAAGGAAAATCGAATGCAGTCAACTTCAGAAAACTCTATGATTTCATTGGAGACAGATGATGAAATAGATTATAGTAATCATGATATAGATCCAAACATTGAGTCCGACTTATTGGAGAAACAGATACCTGTACAGAATCACTCAAAGTACCCTGATCAAGACAGTCAAGATAATATTTGGTTATTGCCTTCTAGAAAACCGATTGATGAAGTAATTCGTGGACCTGGAAATCTGCATAAATCACAGTAAGTTTTATAATCTTCGTTTCTTTTCTTCATGTCTTGATCCAACATATTAATTTTTGCATTTATATGTAGCCCATCATGTCTTGGTATCATACGTATTGGTTCAAAGATTCGTAAACCAGAGTGGATTGAACAAAAAGATTGGAATTACTTACAAACTAGCATTGAATATCCGAATTATAAACTGACTTCTAATGTAGAAAACCTCGTTAAAGAATTATTAGAGACTGTAAGTACAAATTAATCTTTATCTTTAATGATAATGTTATTTACATTTGTTAATTAACAATAGAACTCGTTAATGGAGTATAAGCAATGTGTTTGTAAAGCCAAGTTTAAAAATGAGATCGATAAGGAAATGGAATTTGTAACGGATGTCTTTTTATGGTTGTGAGTATAGATTTTTGCAAAAATAGTACTGTTTATTTTTTTTTATTTCACTATTTAATTAACAAATTTAATTTGAAGCACGAAAAATGTATTTAACCCTGCGTCGGCTTTCCGTAGCAAAAATAAAAATGAAGCACTCCTGGGTTCACTAATGATTCATCCAATGTTGCAGTACCTTATTAACGCAACTGACCGCGTTATATATGTGCCGTACGTTTTTTGAATCAAACACCAAATTAATATTTCGTTCTTCTTTACAGTATTAAAAATGTGATTATCTCTTTTCAAAATAGAGGCGAAATTTATCTAAAGGCTAGTGCAAATCAGAGATTATTACGACGTAATCTAAAACCTGACGATGACAAGCCTCTAGGTATGAAAATAGACGGTTCATTTCATTCCCCCGGTGAAGAGGGCCTTGAAATAGGCATGGTGGAGCTGTCTGGTGGTTACTTAACCTCGGATTTGCCAAGATACTTAAAAGACCATGTGAAAGGATATTGGGGCTGTCGCGATCTTCTAAATGACATAGTTAGAAAATATAATCGCGGTGACTACAAAATTTTTAGACGTTTACGCTCGTGGTTTTTTCATATACATGGTAAGTTAATATAAGCTGAGTCTTTATTTTTTTTCCTGTTAAATAAATTATCTTTGTATATAGGACTTGAGGTGCAAATTTGGGTATGGATTTACCCGTTTCAAAATCCTACTGAACGTTTCTCATTGGTGCTTTTCGGCTCCCAATTAGTTGGGAAGATCATCATGAATTGGCGAATGCACTTAGGATTTTGCGAAATCTTGGAGTAAGTAATTCTTTGAATTAAAGTATTGAAACATTTTATTCTAATAATTATCTTTTTTGCTTAGAGGGGATTAGATGATACCCTCAAGATACTTGAGGAACTAAAAAAATCACATCGCCGGAATTCAGTTTTTCATTCTCAGTCTTCAAAATTGATGAGTCATATAGGTGATGCGAAGAGTTCACCACAAAAACCCATAGGAAAAAACTCACGTTTCATAAATCTACTCATGTATCATGATTACAATGATTCTGATTATGAGGATCCGCCTTCACCCTCACCGTCAGGATGCTTTTATTAATTGGTTTAACATGGGAGAGTGTCACAAATAATGATAATATGAGTAATTTTTTAACGATTGCAACTACTGAATGATATTTGCTATTGAAGTTTGTCTGTTATCTCTCATTGCGTTTATATAATAAATTTTTTATTGACCAAAATTCACATAACTTGTTTCTGCTTTAATATTCTTGCGTTATAAAAATGGAATTATATCAATAAAGCATCTATTGTTTACCCACATTGGCTCATGATTTTTTAACCAGTGTACTGTATACTGTATACGGGTGGTGTGACGTTACTTTATTGCAAGATTCGCCAGAAAGATTTATAATTAGCTGGTAGATTCTTCACGATTGTTATATGATACAGCATGTATTGGTGGGTCATTCCAAACTTTTTTTCATTAGTATATCTAGATAACATATCTGCCCGGGATAGGTTATCTTTTTTCGAATAAATATGGGAAATGTGCACAAAAAATATGCTAATCACTCCTGGATGTGATATACATCATGCGAAACGTCTGACTAATCCCTGTTAATCATGAGAGATCCACACAGCCTGTATTAGATTATCTTATACTCCGAATTTTTGGCGGTCATCCCATGATTTGAGAAACATCTCAGTACCATGATAGCGCCAGGAAACTGTCATAGAACTGGCAGGGAGCTAGGATGATTCCTGTGATACGATATACATCATACACCATACACCTCTGATTAGCTATTATCTCGAACTAATTTAACTGAATTATGCCATTGGAAAATCCCTTACATGCGGCATATAGCCAGATGTGGACCTTATATAAACCTCAGATAATATGCTTGTAATTGAATAAAAATGAATCCGATATTTTATTAGTCCGGAACGAAGTGAAGGACTATAGGGGTATTCAAAATTGGTTGATGCAAAATTTGATGCACTTGTAATTAACCAATCAATTGTTATTTTTTTAGTACGCGAAATTGAATAAAATCGATGCATATTTTTATGAAATCGTATTTTTAAAAATAAGGATTTTACAAATTTGGTTAAGTAAACATTTTGTGATTGGCTACTTGGACCGTTAAAAATTTTGCATCAACTACACCTGTTATTTTGCTGATGCATTTGATGCAAAATCCGATATAAATTTCAGCCAATCATATTTCTTGAAATTTGCATCAAAATTTGCATCAACCGATTTTGAATACCCCTATAGTAGTTCGAGCATAAACCCGTTTTAACCCGGTTTGGAATAAACCACTTAACATCCCTAGTTTCCAGTTTCTAATAATTTGGATAACGGCTACCATATTCCCAGTTTCAATTTGTTCCAATTATAAATTGGGGCAATTATCATTAACTTGGGACACAACAATCTGCCAAACATAAAGGTATTTACCGAATATTTATTATTCGGGCTGTAATACATTTACTCATTTTGCATTTTTGGTAAAGGACCCACACAAAAAATTTTATCTGCAATGATTATCGTCTGTTGTGAAAAAAATTTTTTTTAATTCATTGCCTATGTTCAGTTTGTTTAGTTGCTGAAACTAGAATTTTGTCAGCGAATTAATTTACATACTGATTCATTATGTCTTCAATTAGTGACGTATCAACGGTAGAAAACGCTAAAGCCAATCCAGCTACAAAAAAAAATAAAGCCTCAAATAGCGAGGGTCTTTTGGAGGTATAATAAATTCAAGGGAGAAATATTCTTTCCCGCGAACTCTCGATTTAACTATTTATCAATAAATTGTACCAAACCTTTTGTCTATTAGCTTAACCCTCCACCAGAATATCTCTCACACCGAATTAAGTTGTTTGAGGAATGGAAGGCTGCACATGAGGAGGAAATTAAGAGTAAGGGAATACTTGGCTTTCAAAAAAAATCATGAATTTAGAAATAATTGATTTATATTACGCAAATGTCTTAGAGAAACCACGCGTTCCAATTACCGTAACTTTTCCTGACGGTCAAACGAAAGAAGGAACAGCTTGGGAAACTACTCCTTTGGACCTTGCCAAGGCAATTTCTAAATCCTTGTCCGAACGTGTCGTTATTGCTAAGGTATGATTATCACTTTTAATTGAATGTGACTTAACTTCACTTTTTTATAATTTTAAATTATAAATTTTTATTCTTCTTTAAGGTTAATGGCGTTTTATTCGATCTAATTCGACCGCTTGAAACTGATTGTACTTTAGAGTTTCTTGATTTTGAACACGAGGAAGGTAAGTCTTCATAAATTGATCATTTATATTTCATGTCGGAAACTCCAATAAATCTATTGTAACCTTTTAGGAAAGAAAGTATTTTGGCATTCAAGTGCCCACGTTCTTGGTGAAGCCTGCGAACGTCATTATGGTTGTCATCTTTGCATCGGTCCACCTTTAGAAGAAGGCTTTTATTATGAGATGAGCATCAAAGACCGGTATGAATTATTCAAGTAATGAATTGAAGTTTTCTCAATTGTTCTAATTTATAATTTTTATTTAGCGTTGTACACCAGAGTGACTATGAATCCCTAAAAGCCATAGCAAGTAAAGCCATAAAGGAAAAGCAACCTTTTGAACGATTGGCTGTTCCAAAAGAAAATTTATTAGAAATGTTCAAGCATAATCAATACAAAGTTTACCTTATAAAATCCAAGATTCCTGATGGAACATCTGCCACTGTGTATCGCTGTGGACCGCTGATTGATTTATGTGTGGGCCCTCATGTTCCTCATACGGGCAAAATTAAGTCATTCGAAATCACAAAGGTATACTTTGAAAAAAGTTATTAATTCGTTAAATCTTAACTAGAGGACTTAAAAAAATTTTTTTGATTAATTTAGAATTCTGCATCATATTTTCTTGGTGACGCAAACAATGATTCTCTTCAACGTATTTATGGTATCTCTTTCCCAGATAATAAACAAATGACCGAATATAAGACATTTGTTGCTGAAGCTGCTAAGCGATTTCATAAAAAGATTGGTCAGGTATTAATTTAAATGTTATGTTAAATTTTACTCGAAAGATGTACGCTTATAATATTATAATGAATTTAGGAGCAAGAGCTTTTCTTTTTTGATGATCTGAGTCCTGGAAGTTGTTTCTTTCTTCCAAATGGATCTAGGATTTACAACGCTCTAGTTGATTTTATAAAAGTAATATTAAATCTCGTTTTATGAGTTGGTGTATTAATTATATTAAACTAAATATATACATTGGAAATATCATATATATCATAGACGGAATATCGTAAACGAGGTTACCACGAAGTGATTACTCCTAATATATATAATACTAAATTATGGGAACAATCAGGGCATTCGCAAAATTATGAAGTTAGTTATTCAATTATTCTCTATTAATTATGAATAATAATAAGTAGATATTTTATTAAATATATCTATTTATATAAGGACAATATGTTTTGCTTTGAAATTGAAAAAGAAAAATTTGCACTGAAACCTATGAATTGTCCGGGCCATTGTTTAATGTTCAAACACCGGGATCGATCATATAGAGAGTTACCTATTCGACTGGCTGATTTTGGAGTTTTACATCGTAATGAACTAAGTGGTGCTTTGACAGGTCTTACCCGTGTAAGAAGGTTTCAACAAGATGATGCACATATCTTCTGTAGACAGGACCAAGTATGTTTACTTAATGAATCAAAAATATTTTATTTTTTGATATATAATTTGTTTATTTTCATCTTATAGGTAGAAGAAGAGATTAGTGGTGCTTTGGAATTTATGAAACACATTTATGGCGTTTTTGGATTCACATTTCAACTTAAACTGTCAACCAGACCAGAAAAGTACTTGGGTACTATTGACGTTTGGGATCAAGCTGAAAAGGTTTAATATTAATTGCTGATCTAATTTTTCCTTTAACCTTTTCTCTGTCTAATTTTACGGTTTACACTCTGGTAATATTAAGAGATTGGAAGATGCTTTAAATAAGTTTGGTGAGCCTTGGGAATTCAATCCAGGCGATGGAGCATTCTATGGACCAAAGGTAGGAAATATTACATCTATGTAGGTTTAATCTCTGTGTAATATATTTATTAAGATTTCATTATTACCATAAGATTGACATCACAGTATCAGATGCTCTTAAAAGGAAACATCAATGTGCTACTCTGCAACTTGATTTCCAATTACCAGAACGTTTCGAACTTCAGTATCGTACTCAGACAATTAACGATGCTGAGCATACTTATGCTCGCCCAGTCATGATTCATCGTGCGATATTAGGTTCCGTAGAACGTATGATTGCAATTTTGACAGAAAATTTTGGTGGCAAGTGGTTAGTAAGATTTTTTATCACTTGTTTGTACAAACGAATTTGTCATCTCATTTATTCAACTTTATTAAAGGCCATTCTGGCTTTCGCCTCGTCAAGTGATTGTCATACCAGTTGCAAATAGTTTTAGTAGCTATGTCAAAAAAGTTGTTGATGCTTGTTTTAACGCTGGTTTACACGTTGAGTCTGACTTGGGCGAAAGTACTTTGAACAAAAAGATTAGAAATGCGCAATTGGCTCAATTTAACTTTATTTTCGGTATGTTGATTTCGTCTTGATATTTTGAAACTTTTTTTTTTTTTGGATATAATGATCTAATTCTTTGAAATTAAAACAAAGTCGTTGGTGCTGAAGAGGAGACTACAAATTCTGTTAACATTCGTAATCGAGATGATGCTGGTACAAGAACAAAAGGACAAACAATTCTTTTAGAAGAAGCAGTAGGAAAGTTGGTAAAATTAAAAAATGACAAGAGACTGAAGAACAGTCTGACATCAGACTGAAGATCAGTTTGACATTAATGTATATTGTGTAAAATATTTTTGAGATGTCATCTTTTTCATATATACGTGATTATCTCGCATAATCTCCACATGCCAATCATAGGAAAATAAAAGATATCCGTCATATTTATATCACAAATATCACAAAATACGCAGAAATTATAATTTCCTCGTGACAGGTCACATTATCCACCCAAAAAAATGATTTTTTTCGTTGGGGTAATTACATAAATAGATGGCATTTTCATCGTTCCATCAACAACTTCAACAGTTTGAAGGTTTTATCGTCTTCAACAGACGAAGTTCATTTTGCATGTCCAAGTGTTTTCGGAGTTTATATTAAAAAAAAAAAATACATCATAATAAATAATAAACATGGATAATGAGATAAGACAACGAATGGTTTTTGATACAACGTTTAATGAGAACCAAAGCAATGTCAAAACTAACGAGCAAGTTGATTCTGTGAAAGTTTATTATATTGATAAAGATAAAAGAACCGATGTTGTACACGGAAAAACTCCCGATGGTAAAGGTATGTATGTTTCCATAAAATATTGAAAATCAAAATATTTGTCGAGTTTTCGTTTTATATCTAATAAATACTTGAATCAGGGCTGAAATGGCACTGTAATTTCGGAATTTTTTGAAAAGTTCCGACAAAATCCCTGATTTTAATATTTATAATGATATAACGAACGAAATGCTGTTTCTTCAAAACGCGTGTTTGTATTTACGCGTCGGTTTATAATGTATCTCCGGAATAATTCATTTACGTTATAAATTGTCAATCAAACTAACATATTGAACCTTCGTTGTAACTGATATAATTTGTTTGTCATAGCTTTTCAAGTTCCCCATACTGTAGACATGTTAACTACAGTCTTTGACACTAAAGCGAAAAAATCGGCATTTGACATTCTTACGTTTATTGTGATTGGATGTCAAGTCACACTATTTTTCGTGCTTCCAGCATCAACATCAAAATGGCTTTTTCTTATTCTTTTCTTTTGTTGGAGAACCGCATATAATGGGGGATTAGGAATGCTGTTAAAACAACAAAGTGACACACGTGGCCTAGTCTCTTGGGTTAAGCGAAAAAAGTTTTTTAATAAAGATAAAGGCGGGAAAATATACACATTTCTTCAAAAAGAATTAAGCACGAAAATGGGTAAAGATTATGATTTTGAGGTAAATTTGGCATTTTTACAACTTATTATCCTTCAATTTTATTATTTTAACGATTATTTGTATATTTCTCTAGAAAGCTCCTTTGGAATTTAACACATGGTTACTCTTTCGTCAGCTTGTCGATTTGATTCTCTTGAATGATTTTACCACGTATATCTGTTTTGCACTTGCTAATTTTAACATTCCGGAGGGTTCTGGTGCATTTATTAACATATTACGATGGACTGGTGGCCTTTTCTTATTATGGTTTAATATCTGGGTCAAGACTGACGCACACCGCGTTGTAAAAGATTTTGCGTGGTGTAAGGATCTCAAAATTTTTTTTTTTTTTTTTGAAACTTTATGATTTAATGTTTATAAATATTTTTTTTTTTTAAAAAAAAAAAGATTGGGGTGATTTCTTTTTCCTTATTGACCAATCACTTACATTCGATGGTGTATTTGAGATGGCACCACACCCAATGTACTCTGTTGGATATGTTGGTTATTATGGAATTTCCCTTATGATGGCGAGTTATACTGTACTATTTGTAAGTTTAGCGGCACATGCAGCACAGTTTGCATTTTTAACATTTGTTGAAAATCCACGTAAGTGTAGAATTGAAATAATATTTTAAAAGTTCCAAACGCCACTTGATATTAACTAGATTTTTTATCATAGATATCGACAAAACTTATAATCCGCCCATATCGCTCAATGCCAGACTATCAAAGCAAATCACAGAAGAAGTGGATAAATCACCAACTCCTACACATAAAAAATTGTCAACTCCAAATAAAATTCATCCTACGCTTCCAGATTTGTCAAACACATCAAGTTATCATTTTCGTCGCGATCTTATCATATTCAAAAATTTCGATCTTTTTCGTTCAAATGATCTTTTTGTCATTTTGGTAATCTTTTATGCGGCAATTATTCCACTATTCATTGTCCGTGCTTCCGACAATGTAGTCAAATTATTCCTAGTTTCTCAATGCTTAGTGTGGCGTATCTTTCACTCTTATGGTTTGGGCTGCATTTTATTTTTTCAGAGCAAAAATAAATTTTTAACTAAACATTATATTAAATTTGGTGGTACTGTTGGCGAAGCATTTTCTAATTGGAAAAGGTAATCTTATATTAAATTTGAATTTATCTCCTTAATATTATACTTATAATTGTTTTATATAATTAGCATTTATAATCTCTCATTATGCATGACTTATGTGACTTTTCTTACCGCTGCATGGAAAATGTATTATTTCCCCGAAGATTGGACATACGGAATGGTATTATTACGCCATACTTTGGGTATATTACTTATTGCTTTACATATATGGACATCTGTTTCAGTATTTGAAGTGTTGGGTGATTTTGGTTGGTTCTATGGTGATTTCTTCCTTGATGAATATCCCACAACGTTGTACTACACAGGAATATACAGATTCCTTAATAATCCGGAAAAACTTATGGGACATGCGGCTTTTTGGGGGATTACCTTAATTGCAAACAGCTGGCTTATTTTTAGCCTGGCATTATTTGCCCAAATTTCAAATTTCCTATTTTTACGTTATGTTGAAAGTCCACACATGCAAAGGTTATATGGTGATAAGATTCGAAAGGAGGCTGGTGTAACAAAAACGATCAAACGCGTTAATATTATTCCAGGAAAAGTTAGAGAAGAGGTTTCTAAAATTCGAGAGGCACTAGAGATTCAAGTGGTTGAGCGTGCTGTTAAAGAAGTGGCTGAAACGGTTGAAAAAGTTGTCGAAGAAACAGTCGAAGTTTTAGTTGAATTTGTAGATGCCGCAAGGCCTCGATTTAAAGATGTAGTGAAAGAGACTCGATGCTTATTATCTAATTCAACGAGTGCATTCTTCATAAGGTAGATAATCGAATTCATAAATATCCATTCCTTTCTTTTTGTATATTAAAATCACTAATTCTGATACATTCCATATCTGTTTTTCAGTCAAGTTGCTGGAAAAATAGATCGTCAAACTCTTGAACAATATTCAATATCATTAGCTCTTCCTTCAGATGAAATGAACCATTCCCCACCAAATAGTCCGGTTTCACCTACTGGTGACAATAATGACAGTCGTAATCTAAACGCGAAACCAATTACATTTGAATTAGGTTCACCTATATGTGTCAAGTGGACTGCACCAAGAACCCATTCTCGTTTAGATTGGATTGGTATATATAAGGTCACTGCAAATTCATCAAAGAAAGTGACTAGTGTATCAAGTAGAGGTCGTTATGTTTATGTATCGCCAGAAGAGGATGATATTGATACAAGTGTTAATTCAACAACAACGGACATTGATGATCAGCCGGAAACGGGTAATGCATGTTTTAAAGGAGATCAATTACCATGGGAAGTAGGCACTTATGAATTTAGGTATCACCATGACAATAGCCATGGTGTTATGGTGATATCACAACCATTCGAAATTGTTGGTACGTTAAACATTTAAAGTTGTTTGTTTGTTTGTTGTTTTTTTTTTTTATTTTAAAGAATCGTGGTTATTTATAGAATTTGACTTTTGTTAACAAAATTTCTATATATCCAATATTTAGCAATAACACCCAAATATGCGTCAGATCTTCCAACAATTGAGCAAACTGTTCTCACTTTGGTGCAGAGAGCTCTTGATTCAAATCCTAATCTAATTCCATACACGACTAGAGATGATTATTTATTAATGAAAGAAGTGCATGCTAAACGTATTGTTTATGGAATTAAAATGATGTTCGGTATAGATTTCGCCTGGCAAGTTGTTGCAATCGATGGAAATGTTGGAAGATTGGCCCGTCGAGTATGTGTATATTTTTATTTATAAACATTCATATTATCTTAACTAATTTATGTTCTCTATAAAAGATCGACAAAGCACGTCGAGCCTTAGTTCTATTCTCGCAAGAATCTTGGGTTGGCAATAATCTTTCATCATCATCATCATCGTCGTCGTCATCAACACCATCGTCACCAACTGATTGTTCATTCTCCTTAACAAATGAAAAACCGAAAAGCAACAATTTAATATCTTCCGTTTTAGTTGTTGATTGATTACTAATGTGGTAGTACATTAAATATAATGAAACAATAGCATTAATTAGTATTTTTATAAACAAAAAATAGTATATTATTTGTATATATATAATGGCATATTTTACATTTTTTTTTTTTTTTGAATTCGTACGACGATAAATGAGGTATCTATGAGTAATGATTTACATACATCTTCTAATAAAATATTGATAAAATATGATCTGTCGGATTACGCTGTTTTGTGCTTCAGTAAAACAAAGTCATTTTGTTTTCCAGAGAATAATAGTCCCCTCAATGTCAAAACGAAATATGTATATCGAATTAGAAAGAATTCCCACCTTAAAGCAAATTTATGAGAAAGGGAATATTTCATCGCGTAACATAAAAAGGGCTGCATCATGTAAAGAAGTGCTATATCGGAATTATTTTATTTACAAGTGGCATACTAAAGTTTTATTATACTGTTAATACTTGAAGTATCCCCTTACAATGAATATAACGAAATATTCAATGAAAAGATATCTCTAATGTGAGTTTCTTTTGCATATTATTACTAAGAATTTTACTTTATCTAATGTTGTTATATGTATTTATATTCTTGAAGCCAAGCAGATATCACAAAATTGAAAATTGATGCTATAGGTATATTAGACTCAACATTTGAACAATGAATGATATAAATCATGACAGTTTTTCGTTATCATATTTAAATATTGAGTCTTTATTTTACGTTATTTTTAAGTCAACGCTGCAAATGAATCACTCTTGGGGGGCGGAGGAGGTAAATTATTTTCTGATTTTTTTAATGAAAATAATTTAAAATCTTTTTAATTTTTAATGATGATTTGGTATTTAGTTGATGGTGCAATTCACAGGTAAATTTAAGATTTTGAGCATTTAATACATACATTCAATATATATGATTCATTTTATTTGTAATTTTAGAGCTGCGGGACCTGAACTGAGAAGAGCGTGTTGGAATCTTGATGGTTGCGATACTGGAGTAAGTGACCACAATTGATTATTTAATTTTGTTTATTTTTTTTTTTTTTTAAAAAAAAAAACAAATATATTTATCGGCCTTTAATTAAACGTTCAGGATGCCAAGATCACTAAAGGTAAAAAAGATTGCTTATTCAATTACGTAATTTTAATGATTTTAAATTAGTTTATATATAAATTGTTTATATTTTAGGTTATGACTTGCCAGCTAAGTGTAAGTCTTAAGATTGTTTTTAAATATGATTTTTATCGAACATTGCATTTACAAATTTTATTTATTTAGATATCATTCACACTGTCGGTCCCATAGGGGAAAAACCCGATCTTCTTCAAAGTGCTTATATTCGGTCCTTGGAAGTCATGACTGAAAATAATTTAAAGAGCATAGTGGGTATAAATAATATAAAATTCCAAACAAAATATACGTATAATTTTTTTTAAAAAAAATATTTTATTAATAATCATTTGATAATATAAATTTAGGCATTTTCAAATATTAGTACGGGTAAGTTTCATCATTTTTTTTTTATTTTATATTTTATTTTTTTTTAATTAAAAAAAAAGAATAATTTTTAACGATTCTATGATTCACCTTGGTATTTTATTTAATAAAAAGGTGTCTACGGATATCCACGTTCGAGTGCTGCACATGTTGCTTTATCGACCATAAGAAAATGGTTGGAAGGACATCAAAACTTGGATAAGGTTTCATTTCATCTCTTATGCTTACGAAATTCTTTATTACAATATGATACTTATTCCTATATTTACACTATTTAAAACAGATTGATAGGATTATATTTTGCGTATTTGAAATCGAAAATAAGGATGTTTATGAGGTTTTATTGCAGTTGTATTTTCCACCTCCAGGAACTAAGCCTGGTATTGGAGAAAAGTCGGAGGTAGAATCAGGACAAAAGAAATTAAAATTAAAGGATGAAAACGAATCTGAAAATGAGAAAGTAAATGAAATTGAGAAAGAAAAGGAAAAGGCAAAAGAAAAAAAGGAAGTAAATAAAGAAAAGGATAGTGAAAAAGACTTTAAACGGGAAGAAGTAACTACAGGTGTCGCGATAACGGGTGCTGCTACTAAAGGTGGGGAGACTACCTCAGCTGATGATATAAAAGATGTAAATGAGAAAAGTAATGAAAACGAAAAAGAAAATAAGGAAGAAGAGGAGGGGGGAAAAGAAATAAATGAACGGGAAGAAGCAACTACAGATGTCGCGACGACGGATGCTGCTACCTCAGCTGACGTTGACATGAAAGATGTAAATGAGAAAAGAAAAGAAAACGAAAACGAAGATAAGGAAGAAAAGGAGGGGGAAAAAGAAATAAATGAACGGGAAGAAGCAACTACAAATGTCGCGACGACGGATGTTGCTACCTCAGCTGATGTTGACATGAAAGATGTAAATGAGAAAAGAAAAGAAAACGAAAAAGAAAATAAGGAAGGAAAGGAGGGGGAAAAAAAAATAATTGAACAGGAAGAAGCAACTACAGATGTCGCGACGACGGATGTTGCTACTAAGGATGGCCCGACTACCTCAACTGATATTGATATGGAAGATGTAAATGAGATAATAAAAGAAAAAGAAAATAAGGAAGAAAAGGATTGTGAAAAAGAACTTGTTAACCAGGAAAAAACAACAGTTGCTATGGATGATGATATTATTATGGAAGATGTGCCCACCGGACAGGAAAGTGACAAAGATCAACCTGAACAAACAATGCAACAGGAAGAAAAAAATAAAGAAATGATGGCAGAGCAACAAGAAACGCAAAAAACTGATTCTGCAGAGCAACAAGAAATACAAAAAACCGATTCTGAAATGAAGACAGGGCAACAAACATTACAAGCATCCGACTCTAAAATGAAACCAGAGCAACTAGAAAACATGGAGACTAGTTCGGCAACATCTCCCCGAGACGAAAAACAAGAGATTGCATTAGATGACGAGCATAATCAGGCTCCAAAAGATGGAGATACAGTTTCGTCGGCATCATGTAAAACTTCTGAAAAAACAAACGAGGAGGATAAACATGCAATTAAAGAAAATCAAGATTTGGCTCATACTTCATCATTGTAATTTTAAGTAAAAATTACCTTTCTTTCCGTTATTAATTTGCTGGTGTTAGTTACTATTGTCGTTTGTTTTCTAATATAAAATTCCCAAATTTCTTTCAAAGGTAAAATAAGTACCCGCTAATTCCAAGTACGCTTTGCAAATGATATTTTTGGAGGAATCTTTATTTTAATACTATCAATTTAATATTCTTTAATTTGAAGTATTTATGGTTGAGTATATTTATTAAAATCATAAATAAACCAATTTTATCCGACACAACAAAATTTTTATTATATGTTACAATCGTAATCAAGTACAACAAATGAAAGAATTTATATTATAGGAATTGATAAAATTGCTTCTTTAGCTTTTTTCTTTAATTCTATTAAAGTTTCTATTTTTTGATTTGTTTTCTCAACCAGTCTCATATGTTGGGTTTCTGTTAAACTTCTTAAATAATCTTCAACTGTAAATGCTGCCCTTCCATTCTGCTCTTTAGGTGTAATGAATGTTGAAGGTTTAATCTTATTGCAAATAGTACGTGTTGGCTCGGTAGATTCAGGAGTATGTTTAGCGAGAGGGATATGCGACATAGGCTGAATAATTCGTGATTCTATCAATCCTTCAGAAGCTGTAAGATTGGAACACATATTGGACGTGTGTGGACTGATAATCTTTTCATTACTTTCCTTATTCAGATCAATATCACTCATTTTTGTTTGAATTATATCAAAATCATCAGCGTTATCAGAGATACTTTCTAGGATCTTTAATTCATGTATTTTTAATTCAGCTGATAATCTCTGGATTTCCAGACTTGTTACATTATCATCTGAATTTGAAAGGTCGTTTTCTCTATTGTCTTCTTGGACATAAGAACTTATACTATTCACATTAAGTTCATTAAATGAACCAATTGATCTTTTGACTGGTGGTTCCGTCAGTTTGCTTTCACGGATAGATTTTTCTTCACCTCCAACATTCGTTGAACCTCTGATCAAGTATTCCAATGATTTCTTTTTAATGAGATTGACTGATCTTTTAACTTCAGAACTTTCAATTATGAGCTCATTAGATGTAACCTTTTCTACATTTAAATTATCATCATCTATACTCAGAAATTCGTTATTAAATTTTTCAGTAACAGATATATTTTCTTCTTCATTTTTTCGATCAAATTCTGATTCTTCTAAGTTTATAACTTCGCATTCGATTGGTAATATTTCTCTCGACTCGTCATCTTTGACATCATCACTAGTCAAATCAATAATTTCTATATCATTGGATGGTTCTTTGCTGTTACCTTTGACGATTTCATCTTCAAATTTGGGATCGTTCTGTAATATATCTAAACTTTCTTCCTGAAACAAATAAATAAAATCAGAATAAATGGACAAAATAATAATAATAAAGTTTATATATATACATTTGAATACCTTATCTTCCTCTATTATTATAGCATTATCTAATCGTTCGCCAATTTCTTTTTCAATTGTTATAATATCATCAACTTGTTCAACAACTTCATTTACCTGATCTGTTGGTTCATCCAATTCCTCCTCTTTAACTATTTTAATAGCATTATCTATATTTCTTCGAGAGCTATCATTGATAGAAGGAGGTGCCGCTACCTTTTCTTTTTTTAATTTTGAAGCTGGTTTAGCAAAAAATGGGCAGGAAGGAAGCCTTTTATGATGTTCTTTACTTTTGATTTATTAAGTAAATATTTTGAATTACTATTTATATATTTGTATAATTTTCATCCAAAAACGCAAAAAAAAAAAGTAAAAATAAAACAAATTCTTACGAAATCTTACATAGGATCGTCCTTAGGTAACCACCCTTCTAGCCCAACTTCGCAATACATACAAGTTACGAAATCTATCGATTCAAAAGTTGGAGCATGATAAAATCCCGCCTTGGCCATCTGAGTTTTAGAAAAAATCGCGTTAGGTATAGAAAATCTAAATTTTCGTTAGGATTCTTTTTTTAATTTCTTAAACGATACCTTTTTACTAGTTCCAACCCAACCTTTTTTTTTATCATGAGGCCACCAATTGCCAAAGGTTTTTAATCTAGCTTCTTCCATTTTCTTTGAAGTGGGCAACTGTTCCTTATTATCCCAATTAAAAGATGATTCATCATCAGGGAATGTTCTTTTAATACATCGACAAATAACCCAAGCACAATCTGGAGAATGATTAACATGTTCTTCCAATGGATCATCGGTTGGATCCCAATTTTCCATCGATTTATGACATAAGAAACAAATTACATTATCTGGAGATTCTGGATACGGTTTAAAATAAAACCCTGCTTTTGCTAGCTATTAATTAAAAAATGATATTTAATGAACAAAAAGAAAGATTTCATAATAAATTTGAATTTTAGTCATATTTACGATTTCCGGAGTTGCTTTATATCCATCAGAAGCTTTATATGGCCATTTTTTCTTTTTTGAGCTAAAAGATTTTAAACGGTTTTCGTATAAATACATACTCATGTTGATAGTTTATTAGGAGTAAAAAGCGTGTAAAAATTATTTATTTTCTTTGGGAAAAAAGATATCCTCAAAATATTTAGATAATTATTGTAAAAAAAAAAAAAAAAATAAAATAAAAAAAAATCATAATATAAAATTATTGATTTATCATCTGCTTAAGACGCGGAGCGGATTATGTAGATCTTTAATCGCGTTCGCAAATTCACGTGATTGATTACTTCAAATACAAGATATATTTACATAATTTGTTTAAGTTTAATTTACAGTGATACCCGAACTTAACACCACCAAAAAAACTGATTTAACGGTATCAACAAGTAATTTTGATTTTGTATTAATTTTTGACGCTTGCTGATCCTGTCCAATGTTTTTTTCCGTATCTGTCAACAAACCGTCATCATTACTATCAAGTTGCTGCAAATTTTCATCCAATTCATCCTCATTTACGTTTGTTACATAAAAATTCACAGTAAACTCAACGTTAACCTCAAAATTGTTTGGATTAGCTATGGTCAAACATTGAATATCATCTTGAACAAGTTTATTAGTCCTTGAGCAAGACCTTACAGGTTCAAGACAATGCATTAAAGGTTCAACATAAATCTGATCAATCTGAGAATTACTGGCAAGATTTTCCATTTGTGATTTTGACAGAACATAGGATAGAATTCCACCGGAAGGTAATTTATTTATAATTGGAATTGACATTCTTGAAGCATTTCCAAAAATTGTACGTGTCCTTACTTTTGAACTATCAATTACTGCAATATCATATGCTAAGTAAGAAGAAAATGTATAATTATATAAGATACGATAACTAACAAAAAAAAAAAACAACAAAGGATTTGCTTGCTTACACATATGATTCGTTCGTTCTTCACTACACATATATATAGTCCACCCAGCGGGAATAGAAGAAGAACCAACGTACAGATAAGACTAAATATTTTAAAGAATAAATTTTATTTTTATTTATATTAATTTTTTTTTTTTAATAAAAAAAAAAATAATATAGTAGAATTACCTTTGACATTTCTTCCAAATCCTCAGAAAATGAAACATGCGGAGTCCCATACCAAAGCTATTTAGAAAATGGTAAATGACATGACTTCATTCGTTTCATCCTTTTTAAATAAAAAATTTACCTGGAATGAAATCAATAATATCACACAATAAGCGAAACAGTAATCACATGCTCTATCGGATATAACCATTTTTTTAAAAAAAATAAATAAGTCAGTCTGGCCGTATATTGCCTGTAGAAAAGAAAAGAAAAGAAAAGAAAAGAAAGAAAAAAAGAAAGAAAGAACTTGTTCAGTTTCTGAATTAATACTTTTAAATACCTTAGATTTTTTTTTAATTAAACATTACTTTTAAAGAATTTCAATAAATTTCTCGAAAAAGGAACACCCGTGTGGTGGATTCGAAAAGGTTTCGAAATTCATGCAGTGACATATGTAACCAAAAGTATCTATAATTAATAAACTTACTGAATTCTTAATTGATACATGTATCATCAATATAAATAATAACACAACAAAAAAAAAATTGTTATTAATAGGATTAAAAAATTTTTTTTTCTTTTCTGCCGGCGCCATTTGGCGTCATAAATAATCTAATTAAATAATTTGTCATAAATGAAAAAGATTTCAAGGAGGTTTAAAAACTTCTAAAACTTCTCTCTCCGAAAGCGATTAATTATTTAAAGAATAATACGTATGATTAGATTAGAATATATCTAGGGAAATTTCATAAAGTTTCAATCGAGAAGTTCAGAATAAAATAAAATTATTGATTATTATAGTTGAAGTTTTGAGAAATCTCCCAAGATGTTTGTAATTATCGGTTGATTTTGTTGAAAAAATTAATGTACAGTATCTATCTAGTTATAAAAGAAACATACTTTATTTCGGCAAATATTCACCACATTTTATGATATATTATTTATTTAATTATTTATATTTAAATATGCTATTAAGCAATAGCATTTCTTTATATAATTCTATTTTAAATAACATAATAAAATTTAATCAATTATTATTTTTTTGTATAATGAAAATTTCCAAATTATTATAAAAATATTACGAACATTATTTTAATGTTTTATAATACGTAGAAATATTACAAGGATTGATCTGCAATAAAATTATATGATGTTCAGTTTAACTTTGAAGTCTTAATAATTTAAATTTTTTTTTTTTAAAATAAAAAAGTATATAAAAAAAGAATATATATATATATATATATATATATATTTTTATTTAAATTTTGATACTAAGTAGATTTTATATTTTATTAATACTAAAAGTTTAATCAATTAAATAACTTTATATAATATTTAAATTTAAATATTTATAATTTATATAAACTATAAATGGTTTAAATTAACCTATTATATTTAAATTATATTTTATATACATTTTATATTATTACTTATTTACTAGTTATTATTACCTATTAATTAGTATATTATTATTTACTTCTTCTTATATTTTTTATGTTAATAATCTTTAACTCAATTTAACTATCTTCTTATAACAATAGTCTTTTAGTTATATTATAATATTCATTAAATAATGATTGCATTATTTTATAATTATTAACAATCAAAATTATGATAATAAACTTAATTTACAAAGTTTTATCAAAAAAAATTCAAAATTTTGCTAATAAAATATGATTTTTTATTAATAAATAAAAGAATCTCAAATGTATTCTAATAAGTCAAGTTGAATAAAAACCTTAATTCTTAAAGTATTTTTTATTAAATTATATTATGAAATAAATAAAATATAAATTTATATAAATTATTTTTCAAGGTTTATATATCTTAAAAATCATATTTATAAAAATTTTTAAGCATACTATTAAACATATTTTAAGTATAATTTATAAAGTTTTTTAAGAATATAAACTAATTCAAATATTTTTTTATATTAGCACTTATATATATACTTTAGCATAAATTGATAAATTATTAATTAAATTATATTTTAACAAACGAATTGTATTTTAATAGACACTAAGAAATGGAAACTATTGTAAGTCCAGAGCGAAATATTCATACTACTATATTTATCAAATTTTACTAACTATTTTTTATTAAGATTTGTGAGTTTTAGATTAGAAATATAAATAAAATTAAATGTAATAATAATTGAATATACATATAACAACTATATCTATCAAATTTTACTAACTATTTTTTGTTCCTTTTCTGAACATAAAAATGAACCATTTGGCAAAAGGTCAGTTATTTTATACAGTGACTTTAGCCAGCTTCCACCTATCCTTGATTATCCTATATATTCTGAGACTAAGAAAGATGCATTATCTAATAGTGATCTTGTGATATATAGACAGTTTAAAGAGGTATATAAGCTTGATATTATTCAGCGTCAATCAGGAAACTCTAAAGAACAACAAGACTTTAGAGACATTCTCTTAAGACTGCATAACAAAGAATCCACTATAGATGATTGAAAAATTCTTACCACACAAACTGAAGATAAGCTCAGTATAATGAAATGTAATAAATTCTCTGATGCCTTGTTTATTCTAACAAAGTGGATTGAAGTCAATGCAGTAAATATAGATTAACTTTGATCTCTAAATGTTCTTGTTGCTAAAATTCAAGCAGTACATACAGGTGGAAATGAGGCTAAAAAAGCCAATTCTGATACAGCATATAGTCTCGAAGTGTATATACTGTTAGCAAGAGATGCAAAAGTCATATTAACAGTAAACCTGCAGACCAAAACTGGGCTAGTCAATGGTTTCATGAGAACTATCCAGAACATAATATTCAAAGAAGATCAAGAACTGCCTTCTCTTCCTATAGCAGTCCTGATCTCTTTTAACAATTACAACGGTCTTACCATTGTTAGCTTAGAAGAGAAAAGGGTTGTACCAATTGCACTAATTTGATATACCTGGATTGATAAATTTAGAAATACTTGTTCATACTTGCAAATTCCTGTTTATCTTACATGGGTAATTACGGTATATAAAAATTAGAGTCTTATGTTAAAAAAGGCCATAGTAGATCTCAATGATAAAGAGTTTACTGCAGGTCTTACTTTTGTAGCTGCATCTCAAATACGTACCCTTGAAGATCTTTTCTTCAAACCATTCAATTTTAAGAGACTTCAGCGCATTAAAAACTGCAAAAGGTTAAAAAAAAGGTTAGACAAAAAAAAATGTTTGATTTTCATAATACTAAGAAATTAAGCCATATACAATAAAATATAATAATACTATTCCAAAACTTAGATCTAAAGTTCTAACAAAAATATTGTGATTTTTTTTTTTAACAAAAAATAAAAAATTCAAAGTAAATCTTTATAATACGTAATATTATTCGTAATATATGTAATTTTATTTTTTATTCGTAACACTTTTACAAATTTATTTTTTTTTATCTTGTTTATGTTTATGTTTTTTTTATTAGCACAAAATTTTCAATTAGACGTGATGCATGCAGAACATCTAGACATTACTATGTAATCTTAATTTTTATAAACTGTCTAATTTTATTAACTAGAAAATAGAAACTATTGTAAAGTCTGGAGTTTTTTTATTTCATATAAATATGCAAATACAAAATCAACCAATCAAAAATCACATGTGCGGATAACCGGACTTCACCACATGACCTTATTTGTAACTACTTTATATAAAAGTATATAATCCTTCTTTATACTTTAGACTAATAATTTATAATTAATGTTAGATTGATATAACTAGGAAATGGAAACTATTGTAAAGTCTGGAGTTTTTTTATTTTATATAAATATTCAGATACAAAATCAACCAATCAAAAATCACGTGTACAAATAACTGGACTTCGCCACGTGACTATATTTGTGACTACTTTGTATAGAAGTATATAGTCTTTCATTACACTCCAGACTAATTAACATCATCAAAATTAATTAGTAGTAAAATATACTTATATATCTATTTATATTTAAAAAAATTTTCTGTTATTATATTATACATATATAATATATATAATTTTTATATATATAATTTTATAAATTAAAAAATATAAAAATATATAAAAGTTTAAATTTTATATATATAATAAATATATTTATTTAAAATAAATTTTAGAATCTTTAAAATTTAAAAAAATTTTTAAATATATATAAATTATATTTAAAAATTCATAAATATAATTTTTTTAGAATATATAATTATTATTTATTTATAAACTTTTAAATAAAAATTATATAAAATTATAATAAATATATTATTAAAAAAAAATAATAGTATTAATTATTTCATTTAATAATATTAATAGAATATTACTATATAATATAAATTATATTATATAGTGATATTTTACTTATCTTAAATTATATAATCTAATTATTACTATATAGTTAACTCTCATTATAATTATACATTTAAAATATCTTATATTCAGTAATTATAACAAAATGTGATTATAAACAAAAATTTTTTTTAATAGTAAAATATAAATAAAAAACTATAAAAAATATATAATATATCAATTTTATTAATTAATAGACATATTATTTATTATGTAATTATATTAAGTTGATATTTTCAGTATATTTTTTATAAGTAAAACTTTTTTTTTTTAATTCCTGATTCTAAACTATTTCTTTAGAGTGTTCTATGTATGGTATCAGTATTAACTTGAATATTTTCAAAATTTTTAAATTTATCTTGTATGTTAATAGCTGTGAAACATTTGTTAAAAGCAATAAATCAAAGAATTTTCTGTTTAGTATAAGTGGAAAGAATTCTTAGATAACTTATTTTTAGTTTATTTTTAAACCTATTTATTTTCTCTTTTCGTTGATAAATTCTATATATTATAAACTTGTAAATATTTTCTTTAAATGAAATAAAGCTAGTTGAATAGCCTTCTTTAAGAAGAATAAAGATTTATGCTCATTTTTTAATAGGTAATTGTAATATATTAAACTTTTTGATTTTGTTGAAAAGAAAAAGTGATATGATTTATTTTTTGTTTATTTTTCTATATTAACTTTTTTATCATTTTCTGGTTATAACTTTTGTTCAAAAATTATCAATATAAAAAAATAAAAGTACTACACTATTAAAATAGAAAAAATTGGCAAAATATTAGCAATTATATGTTTAGTTTACTTTAATATTTACTGACATCACACTTTCTAATTATGAAAATTTATTTTATTTTAATTTAATTCATACTTAATAAAATATGTTAATTTAAAAATTTTAATTTAAGTATCATTTTTTTTTATGAGCAACTGTATATTATTGTTAAATTTATTTTAAAATTTATATGTACTTTGTTGAAAAAGTACCAAAAAAAAATGATTTTTCTTTATTATAAGTATCAAATTTAAAGAAATACTAAGATAATTACAAAACATTGTAACTTTTTTTTTTATATAATTTATATAAAAAATAAAATATTTTTATTTTTAAAAATAGATTACATATTCAAATAATATTTTACATGTTTAATGACTTTATCTCTTTTTTATTTTTTTTTACTCTAACATTTACTTATAAAATATTTACTAATTTTAAAAATTAATATTATTTATTTTATTTTATTTAAAAACTAAAAATCTTGAATAAAAATATATTTCTAAAGATCAAACTTATTTGTGCAATTTGTATAATTTCCCATTTACTTGAAAGGTTACAATAGTTAATAAAAAGTGACTAATTTTACAAAAAGATTCTTCTAACTTCTCATTAATAAATAGCAGAAAAAATTTGTTTCAGAATGTTTATCTTAACCCAGATACTTAAAAAATAAAAAAATTTGATAAAATTTATTAGTGAAAAATTAAGGATTACATATGATGAAAAAATTGAATATTTCAGTTTTTACTAATTAATTATAGTAGAAAAGTGATTGATAAGCTGCATATTTAATTAGTAAATTCATTTAATTTTCTGATTTAGAAATAATCAGTAATAGTAGTTCTGTTCATTTCTAGATCAGACTTGATTGACCAAAAATTAAAATCAAAAATTATTAGTTACTAAAACGATCAGGTAAGCAATCAACACAATTAATATATTTGTTATTCACCTTAATCGATTTTTAATAAATTAATTCAGATTAACTGATTTTATAAGAGTAATTTTTTTTATTTAAAATGTCTAACTCAAATTCTGACTTTCGTTCAATTGTTTCAAAACCACAAGAATTTTTTATACAAAATCTTTAATTCATTATTACCAATTGAACCCTTCTACTAATACTACTCTAATATTCACTAAACCAAAAATTTATAAAAAAAAGAATGAAAAAAACATTTTTAATAATACTTCTCAATTTAAAAAAGAAGACTGAATGATGAAAATATAAAATTTTTGATAAATTTTCTTGAAAAAAAAGCTAATGAAACAAAAAAAACTATCAATCTGATCAAAAAATTGTACTCAATTATAGCTACAATTTTATTGGTTATTAATTTTGCCAATCTGAGTAATCTGATCCAAAAATGAATAAGACTAGTGAATCAGTTTGACTGATTACTAATTAATTTAATAACTAATTATTAAAGAGCTCTGATCTAGAATTGAATAGGACTTATATAAATAAAATAATATGTGATACTTCACAAATCAATGATTATTTTACATATAAATCAATCCTGAAAAAATATAATGTATACCTATCATAAATACCAAATTACTAAATTTAATACCACTTAAATAGGTGACTTATAAACGTACTTTAAAGAATATATAACTTGGTCATTGATTTCTTTCTTATAATACAAACGACAATATGCAAAAGATTTCATAAGATATAAACTTAAAAAGCATATGAATTATATAAGAGCACTTGATTAAATTATTTTAAATAACAAGTCAAAAGAAAATATATCTAAGCTCAAAAAATGTTTTGACAATTTTAATATATGTATTTTTTTATATAAATACTTATTATTATTAATTTACTGAGATAGAAACCCTGAGTAGTTAGCTGACTACATTTTAGCCAGTGATAGTGAATCATATCTTCTCTCAGAGAATACACTACACTTTTATTTTTATATTGCAACTAGAAACTATATCTTTTTAGTTGTTAAACTGCATCTCATTTCATAGAATATATCTCCTATTTCTTTAATTATAATGATAAGTTTTGGTTATTTAATTAGACTAATATATTCTGTTTTATAAAGATGAGAAATCATTCCTAAAAATAGAAGTTTTTGGATATTGAACTTGATAAAACTTACCAAGGTGAATAGATTACCATCTATAGATTCTTATTTTAATGAGAAATTGACTTAACTATACTTAATAGTTAAACTATATAAAATTTGTGTTAGATAAAACTATTAAAGAAGTAAAAAAAATACGTTTGATTATATCTGATAAAATAATATCCATATTGAGAGATGATATAAGTCATTTTGTAAGAGTAGATATACATTTTTTTTAACCTTGTTACTTATTTATAATGAATTACCATACAATTTTAATACTAGAATACTATTCTGTATGTTAATACTTCTGAATCAAAGCGAGTATCAGATTGAGATTGTAAAAGTAACAAAAAGGTTAGTATAAATATAATACAAGTAATATATTATATAAAGTTATGTATATATTAATTTTTTGTATTTCAAAAGCTAAGAAAATGCATAAAGACTGATGATGATGACTATTATAATGATGAATTAGAAAGTGATGAAAGTGTCAATGAATGTGAGTTAAGGGTAAATATGGAAAAAATAGGATTTGATGAGTACATTAATCAAAATAATAAATCTGTAAGTATATTTTTTTAAGATTGATTATAAGCACAATTTTTTTTAAAATAATAATTATTTTATAGTTCATTTTCAAAACAAAAAATATATCATCACTATTTAAAATTATATTGATCTAAAGCGTTAGCTTATGTATAAAATTCTGATCTGATAATGATGAAAAATTATCACGAAATATTGTAGGTAGAACTTTTAAATAGAATGTTTCTTTAATAATTAATTTTACTGGTGAAGATTTATTTTTTTTTGAAAATTCAGGAGTCTATCCTATATTCTTTTATTACAAATAGATAATTATTCAGAAATGCAAGTAAAAACATTCTCTAAGAAAATGCTTAAAGATCTTAGAAGCTTTTTTAGAATTATCTGTATATTGACGTATGATTCTGGTTATATTATTCTAACTTTTCATTCTAAAAAAAGGGCTAAATACGTGATATTCTCACAAATAATTTTAAGAATTTGTGTATATTTCTGGTTCACATATATACTTGATATACCTTGATGTCAGCCACTAATAAAATATAGAATAATCTGATTCTGAATTTTCTTTGATTCAGCATAAAGATCTTTGAAGACTACAACTGTATTTCTATCTAGGGAAAATTTAGTTATATCTGGAATTGCATCTGCTTTAATGCATGAAATATTATGTTCTCCTAATATGTTTTTGGATCCTTTAAAAAAATTTTGTAACAGTTTTTCACTAATACCATTTGGATTCATGTATATACTTTCTGATTAAGACTAGATCATCATTTTGACATATTACTTCTCTTTCTTTTTCTTAAACAAATGTTAGATTTTATTTTCAAAAAAAAGATTAAGAATCATATTAGTTTTTCTACTATTTGATCTATCATAAATTAATAATCAAAAAGGAAACAAACTGGCAGGGTGATTCATATTCTTAGAATTTTTAGTCTTATTAAAATAGTATTATAATCTATCTTTTTCATTTTGATTAAGCTTAGCATAAAATTCCTATATTAAAAAAATAAGGATTTAATGAAATATATATATTTAAAGTTTCATATTTATTCTACTATATAAGATCTAATTTTCAAAGATACTCTAGAATAACTATGTGTAGGTTTTCATAATACTAGATGTATTTTAAGTTGATGCAATTGTCTTTGCATAAAATTTTCTTGAGTTAATATTACTTTTGCTATCTGATGAAATTACTTAGGTCTCTTTTATAAAAGAATTCTATATATTTATCATGATATTCTCCTTATACTTTGATTGCAAACTCATAGTAATAATAAAAAATGTCAAGCTGTAGCCCTATTGAATATTCTGATATTTTTAAGAAATCAGGCTTATGATTTTCTGATGGAGGGTTCAAATATTTTGTTAAGATTTGATGACATAGATTTTCACATTTATATTTTACAATAGACATTATGAGCATTTATTCATAATATTATCAAATTTTACATACTATTTATGTTGATTTTTACAGATCTATAATAAAGAAGATTTATTATTTTTGTATTTAGGTGAAAGATACTTACCACTCTGAGTGAGAGCAACTTGTTTAACATCATCAAGAGTATATTTGGCCATACCTGTATAGTATAGATACCATATATCAGAATATTTTATATTACTAAATGAGAATTACTATTAATGATTATATTAACAAGCCTATAAAAGTGTTATATTTATATTCTTGTATTCTATTAAAAGGCATTTACCCTATCTCAATAATGCAATTTGTTTAGCAATTTCAATATTAAGTTTTGCAGTACCAGTACAGCATCGACATCAGCTACCTCTCAGAATAGATAATGTAGGAACTTCCCATATATAAAAATTTTTGTAATACCATAAAAGCTTTAAGTATATATCATAATACTTATCTAAAAGGCATTCTTCATTATTTTTTTATTCTAAAATTTTCATATCAAATAAAGTCTGATTTCTTTCATTACAAATAGAATATTGCTGATTGTAATCTTTTATTTTATTTAAGTTTACAGACTATATATATCCCTTAACACACTTTCACTATAAAGGATTTTTATTATCCAAATATTCTGAAGAAGACATTCTCTATTTCTAGTATGATTTAATACTTTTGAACTTCAATATTATTATAATTGTATCTGTAACACTAATATCTAGAGTTTTTAACTTGAAAAAGAGACGAATACTATTGATATTAATTTTTGCATATCTATAGCAAAGAAGTACAATTATTAATATAATTTTCTGAAAGACATTTTCCATCTCAACTCAAAGCTAACTCTTTAGTAGCTAAAATGTTTAATCAAGTATCTTTACTAACAGAATACCAAGTTTTATTATTTTTTAATTATTAAGACTGATAATTCAAATATGCTTTTTTTTACAGATCTAATCTATTAGGAAACATATTTTTGGAAGGATAATCTTCTTTCTACTTTTTTGCAATCTATTTTGCAATTTTTAAAGATAATTTTACAGGTATATTTATTTTTTATATTATTTTATTTTAATATTAATTAATGTAAAAGTTATTAAGGTATCAATATTTTAATTCCTTAAGATGGTGGTCAATAAATACTAAATCATCATTTAATATATATTTAGTCTCTCCTTTTTTTCATTAAACATGTGATAAAGCTTATTCCCTAATAATAGGTTTATGACTTATTAATTTTTTCTGAATTAATATGACCGCTGATTAGTAATGTAAAGAACCATTAAGAAGTTAAATCCATTTTATTAACCTTTTTGAATCTTTAATCTCATTAACATAGAGAATGATTTTTGCTACCAGATCAAGCTTTTCAACTTTTATATTATCATTATTAAAACTAAATATTATTAATATTATATCAAGTGAAATAAAATATTCTTTACAAAATTTTAACTAGTGCTTCTTTATCAAAATAATGTGGACTTCTAAAGATTTTACTGATTCTTTTAGAATTACTTTACTATAGTCACACTTCGATATAATGAAGTTACTGATCTAGCTGATCAAGACTTCATTATAAGAATCTTCATTAACGCTATAATGAATTATGCGGAATATATAACGAATAATTCGTTATAACATTAATGAATTATTCATTATAGTAGATGATTACTGATTTTATTACACAAATATAATTTTACTATTCCTAAAAATATTTTCACGTTATTAATCATTGAATAACAGTTTTATTAATTTACTTAAATTTTTTTTTAAAAAAATTTATTTTTTTAAAGTAAATAAAAATAAAATAAAAAATAAAAATGAAACGAAGAGAAAACTAAATGAGACAAAAAAATGAAATTAAGAAACTGAAATGAAACTATAAAATGAAATTAAGTGAATGAAACGAGACGAAAAAAATGAAATTAAACAAACGAAAAGAAACTATAAAACGAAATTAGAAAATGAAATGAAATGAAAAATAAAATTAGAAAAACAAAATAAAACAGAAAAATGAAATAAAAAGAAAAAATAAAAAAGAAAAAATAAAATTAAACGTACAATACGAAAAGAAAAATGAACGATACGAAAAAAACATGAAATTAAACGAATGATAAGAAAAAAAAACTGAAATTTTTATTGCCTTGCAGGCCTTTGCCTTGTGTTTCGTATTTGCCTCGTAGTAGGCA
>CAJVPP010000600.1:0-29114 GCA_910592005.1 Funneliformis mosseae
ATTAATTAAATATATAATCAAAAAATATTACTAATTAATATTATAAATAAAAATTATTTATATGAGAAGTTTGCTAGAAAAATCAGGTTCTGAGAATTTTTTTGACTAAAATTAAGATCTTTTTATATTTAATCTAATAATATCAAAACTAAATATAATAAAAATCAAAATTTCATTAAAATAATTTTCTATTAAACTTCTCATATAGTAAACAAAATATAATAAATAATATTTTATTTAAATTTTTAGAATTTATAGTAAAATAAAATATTATTAAAAATTGTAAGTTAAAATTTATGAAAAATCTATAAAAATAAAGTTTTAGCATTTTAGCATTTTAATTATTAAAGATTAAATAGTTTTAGTTTTATCATATGACTAAATATTTAAGTTTCATCTAGCATCATTAATTTATGCTTAAATTCATTTTTCTACTTTTCTAATAAAAGATTAGTATTTAATATTTTATTATACTAATATATTTTGAATTGCTTTTTACATATTATTTTTAGTAAAAACTAATTGAAAAACTAAAGCAACTTGTGATAAAGAGTAGAATATTAGATTTATACTAAACATAATTTATATTTAATTAGTAGTTTAACTTTTATTTAAATTCAATACACATTCTAATCACAAATCTTTTAGCTTAATAAAAAATGTATTAATACTTTCAGAATTTGCAATTTTTATTTAAGTATACAATCAACTTTTGTTATAATAAATCTATATCCTAGACTTCAACTTCATTATAAGACTATAGTGAAGATTTTAAGAGATTTGATTAGTCAATTTGTTATAATAAGAGTATTTTTATTATATTTGTTCAAAAATTCGTTATAGCAAGAATTTGCTATATTAAGAATTGACTGTAAAAAGGATCTGCAATTGATTCTTAAAATTATAAAATTTGAATATTATTTATTATACTAATAAAGTAGTTAATTTTAGTTTAAATATATTTTAAATATCATAAGAATGAAATCTTTCTTAGTTAAATTTTGTAATATCATCTGCTAATTTTCTATTATTTTATATTTATATTTTATTCTCATTAATGCTTTAAAATAATGTTGAGTTTTGAATACATTTTTTACTTTTAAATATTTTAAATAAGGTTTTGAACATAGAAAAATGTGTTCATAACCTATTCAAAATTATCCAAAATTATTTAATTTCTCAATACTGCTTTAAAGTATCTAAAAAATTAATAGGAAAATTATTAATAGTATATGAATTATTATTTGGTATTATTCTTTTAGTTTAAATTTTTTAAAATATTATACTTTATCATATCATCAAAATTTTTAGCATTTGCATTTCTTAAATATTAATATATTTAATTCAGAAAATAATTACACTTAAATGATTTTATTTATATAATTATCAAAAGGTTTCTACCTGATATATTATTTGAATTTTACAAAAATAAGTATTATTAAATTATATAATAGTTAATATCTAGCTTTCATATTTTCTAATAAATTATTCTATAATACTAAAATAATTTAACAAAAAATTTTTTTTTAGCCTTTCACTTTTCATATTTTTATAGTATCAGTTTCAAATTAATATTTTAATAAACTTCTATTCATATTGCATTATTATAGGTGATAAATATTTCATTGATATAAAATTTGTAAGACAAATTTTTTTTGTAATAATTTACTATTATAGTTTTGCTTTTTTATTATAATATTTTTTATCTAATTTTGAATGCTAATTTATAACTAATAAAATTATTAATAATTTTGTCTATTATTTTTTAATAAGATTTTTTTATATTATTTCATTATGTTACTTAACCTTTACATTATAATATTTTATTACTTATAGACTAAATTTTGATACAAATTATTCTCTTTTTGATAAATTTATCTTGTAGTTTTTTTTATTTGATTTACTAAGATTCTTTAGTTATTATTAAATATTCAGATAATTATCTATAATATTTTTTAAATTCTGTAATTATGATTATATTATCTTCAGATTATATTGATCTAAAGAATTTCTTTATATTAGGAAATTTTTTTTTTGATAAAATAGCTTTGATTCTATATCTCAATTTTTTCAACCTACTTTTTAGATTTTATTAATAATCTTTCTAAGTTAAAAATATATTTTTTCATATTTTATACATCCTTTTTAATTTGATATAGCTGATTTTTAAGCTAAATATTTTAGATTTTAATTTTATTTTTCTTTTCTAAAATATTTTCAAAAGACTCTATTCTTTTATTAAGATTTTAAATTATATATTCACATTAAATATAATCTTATTTCAGTTAATTAATCCATTTTTATTTTAGTAATTAAATTTTTTACTTTTGATTACAATACTTCTCAAAAGTAATAGTTATTTTTTTTTAACTTAGCTTTATATTCTTCACATATTCTTCTTTACTTTAAATGAGATTTATGAAATATTATGATTATAAAAAAGATTTAAAATAAGAGAACTAATTATTATTTATATGGATTTTCAAAAAAACACAAATTTTAAATAGATTTTAATGCCTATTTGATTGCCTTTCAAAATATTGAAATAGTATAAAAAAGGCTTTTATTATTATTTTTATAATATATTACATATTTATCTTTATTATACCTAAATATATATTAGTATTAAAGTAGGTTAATGCTATTATTTTTATAATAAATTACATATTTAATTATCTTATATATATACCATAAGGCAGAATAGGCTTTTTTTATTATTTTATATAATGTTATCTACTCTAAGTATATAATATATATTATATATGTCTGAATACATATTAGTAATAAGATATTCTTCTTATATATAATATTTTAAAGACTGCAATTTAATTTTTATAATTAGTATTGACCTAACATTTTAGTTAAAGATGATGTTTTAATTAGTTATAATAAGTAACAAATAAATATCGTAATGTTATACTAATTGTAATATTATTAAAAATCAAATTGTAATAATATTACAACTAATTGCAATATTATTAAAATTAAGTTGCAATATAAGATAATAAGTATCACAATATTATAATATTATTTTTAATTTTAGTTAAAAAAAGTTATAGATAAAGATAATTTCCATAATTATTTTCAAATTTTAATTAAGTTACAACTTAATTGCATTATAAGAAAATTTAATTGCGTTATAAATTGCAATTTAATTACACTATTTTTTTAATTGTGATATTTATCTTTAGTTATAAAGTAATAAAATTAAGCAAATAACTCAAAATAATAAAAGGTAATAGAATAATAAAATATGCAAATAACTACAAGACAATATAAAGGATACAGAATAATAAAAAATAAACAGATAATATTAATCATAAAAAAATCACCAAAATTCAAAAATAAACAGATAACAAATTAACAAGTTTTAGCATAAAAAGGCTATAGAATCCTATAAATTCACAACTAAATAATAATATTTTTCATAAGTAAGTAATAGTCCATAATAACTAGATAATAATACTCAATAATTATTTAAAATTTATAATAAATTATTAAATATAAAAAGATGTTAGTAAAAAGAATGAAGTCTGAAAATTTAGTTTCTAAGCTAATTTTAAATATGATTGTAATAAGTTAAGTGAATCTATAAAAATTATTCTTATCATAAATTTCTCATTTTTTTATTGATTATTACAAAATTTAGATATTTAACATTTCTATTATTAATGATTATTTACTTAATCATTTTAAAAAATTTTATAAATATTTAAAGAAATTGTTATTATTTTTATTTAGAATATATATTACTATAAATAAAAAATATATAAATTATATATTTATAATAATTTTTTACCTTTGATTTTATTTGTAATATATTATGAAATATCATGTTAAAAAATAATTAGTTTATAAATATAGGAGAATCTTAAGATTTATCTTTTAAACTGTAGAGTAGATAAAATTTGCTTGCAAATTTCAAAAAATAAAAGTATTAATTTCTTAATAAAGTATGAAATATTAATTATGAAAATATAGTTTAATATTTATTTATTAGAAAATATTTGAAGTTTATTAAGTTTTTTAAGCTTTAGAAAATTTATTATAATTATTTTTTAAAAATTTCTTTAAAATTTATATATTTATAAATCATTTTACTATAATAAAAATCATAAATTTCTTAATAAATTATAACAGTCAGTTGAGATATCTCGTGATCAGCATATGGTTTGCTATAAATAGCATTTATATATAATAAAAAATTCAATTTTAACTATATTAAAATTCTACTTCCTATTATGATAAGGTGCATATAATCATATAGTATTACGAAAAAATTATATTAGATAATAGCATGAGGAGATAATATATTTATTTTTACTTTTGCTTTTATTAACCATTCTTTTTTTTAAAAGAATTTTACTTTTAAAGATTTGAAATCGTTAAAATTACACAATAAAAAATTTCTATATTTATAAGTGTAAACCTAATGTATATATAGTTAATAACTTTCTAATAAAAATTATAAAGTAAATAAATTTATAATATTAAAAAAAAAAATTACTAAAAAATATTCTCTTTCTTTATCCCTTCTTTACCATTTCTTAACATTTTTTATTGCTTCTTTACCTTTTTTACCGCTTTCTTACTTTTCTTTACCCCTTCTTATTTTACCATCCTTATCTCTCAAATTTCAAAAAAAGAATAACTGTCAAAATGAACATAATAACGCATATTCTAAATTTTTTGAGATAGATAGTGATGATGAAGATTTCATAATAAAGTTTGATAATAATAGTTATTTGCGGTTATACAAATTAACAGGTCTTTAGCAAGTTAATAATAAAGTTATTAATCAAGTTAATAATGATCTATCCAGATTGGAAGTATGTATGTCTCACTTTAATTTTGACCAAAAATGCATAATAAAAAATCTAAATTAAATAAAAGTACCAAAGAAAATCATATTCAATATTGGCAATGTTTATTTTGCTATCATAATTATTATTATTTTATACGGAGGTTAAGTTGCGAGCAATATTCTTGAAATATTTTGGATTGAGTAATATTAATACCATGTATCAGGAAAATTAATTGTAAAGCATTAAAAGAATGTGGTGATATATGTGAAATGGCTTCAGAAAATATACATAGATCACGATTTATATGTGCTACATGTTTTTACACAAAATAATGAACACCTTTATATCAAACCTGAAAAAGGGAAAAAAGTAGTAGATTATGATAAATAATATATAGCCAATACTTTAGAATAACTTGAAATAATTGGCAAATAGTTAATTACAATGAGAAAATATAGTGAAAATAAAATTTAAAGTTTAATTTTATTTACAGTTGCATCTTTAATATTTCAAATATTGAAAGATATAAAATCTTTTCCTACATTTACCTTAAAATCAACTGTAGAAATATCAGATTTATCTATTCCTAGTTTGCTTCACCTTCAAATCGCTTTTTAACTAAAAAAAATAATAGCGATTCTATTTTGTTAGAGGAATTAGATAAACAATATTGCAAAAATTTAAAAGAAATATTTGCTAATAAGCTTTGGAAATCCTGAAAAGAATTTGATGCGTCTCATGAATTATTACAAAATCCACTAACCCTTAATGATTATATAAATGCCTTTCCAACATGATTGAAAGGTTTTTTTTATAGTCTGTTAAATATTATATACAAAAAAAAATGATAATAGCAATATCAAAGAAATAAACAAATTAAACCTAGTGATTTAACACAAATTACTAAAATTGTTTTCTCATTTCTTTCAATTTTAATTTTTATAGCATTTCCTTTAATTTAAGTTTGGTTTTCTCAAGTAGTAACTAGTTTGACTAGAAAATCAAAATTGGCAACAGATCTAACAGAACTTCTTGCAGTTTTAAAAATTATATCTCATAATAATGATCATAAACGTGTATTAGAAAAGAAGAGAATAAATCAAGTTAATCCTATAGAAAAACTCAAACAAGATTTAAATATTTAGAATCTTGCTATTATAGACAATATAGATTTTAAACAGAAAACTTTTACTTACAGCAATATTTTTGACATAATACAAGAAACATCATATACAACACTTCAGATAGCTTTTCAAACTGAATTACCTAATCTAATTAATGAAATAAAAAATGACAAAAATAAATTAGTAACAAATAAAGTTTTTGGAATAAATGATGAAGTACACTAAATTTTGGATTGTTTTGATAAAATATTTGATGAATGCTTAGCTCTTTATTATTCAAATGATGAACTTCAATATATGATAGATTTTGATGCATCTACAATACATGATAAAATTTTGGAAAAATTAGCTCATAGATGTTTTGGTCACTCTTTGCATGTGGTAATTTTGGAAGCTGATGGAATTCAAATAATAATGAAGGGATCTATCAATCAGCAAAAATGTATAAAAGTGATTTTTCTTTAGATTTTGATAATTATTTGGATATTGTTGCTGATAAATCTATTTATCAACGTTTAATAAATTTGTGACAAGAATGGCCAAATCTACATCTAATACTTAAATAGTGGTATACAAATAAAGATATGGCATTAGCTTTTATTACAATATTTTTAAGTTATGAAATCTTTGATTTATGTGTTTCAATAGGTGTCAAATTCTTAGATAAATTTGAAAATGTAATAGATTATTGATTTACAGTGAAAATTATAGAGCTTATATAGGTTGCAGTAGATATTGCATTACAAATTTATTTAAAATCAAAAAATTTGCATAATAATAATATATTGGATGAAAATTTTGAAGAATATTAAGTACTTAAAATTTGGTATTTGTTTTATCATTAGGCTGGACTTTTTTTTGCGCATAAAGCTAGATTTGAATTGAAAATTTTAATATTCAGAGGTATACTTTATCAGCATTTACTCCTCTTATTCCATCAGCTAGAAAATCAAATTATGCACAATCAATAGCATACTTTATTGGAATTCTTGAAAGATATCCAAAATTAGAAAAAAAACTACAATTGGTATCATTTTTTAAGATTTCAGAAGAAAAATAAGATCATTTTCTTGTATTTGATGAGGCATTAGAGATCTTTAGTATAAAATTTGTCAAACAAACATAACTAAAAATATTATAGATTCTGAAAATCTTAAGCTTCAGGTGAAAGCTGCACAAACGGAATATGAACAAATTGAAGTATTACTTAATAAATATTTAAATAATATCACAATATCTAATAACAATTGATTTGTAGATGCACAAAAAGATTCTACATGGAATCTTGTAAATAAACTATTAGAAGCTTTTAACATATGTATAATAATTTCTTTTTTTATATAATTTATATTTTAATAATCATTATTTTTTAAATAATATTTATTTTAATTATTAAAGTACGTCATTATGATATGTTTAATCAAGTTAATGATCTTTTTCATACAACTTATTTTAAAGAGATACATGCAGAAGGAATAAAACAATTAAAAAAATATTATGAACGAGGTTTGCATCATATAAAACTAATATATAATCAGAAAGTATTAAAAACAGAAACAATTAATACTGTTGGATGGAGGGCAAAAGAAATAGTGGTAACAAAATATAAAGATATCCAGATAGAAAAAAGGAACAAAAGGAAAGGGCAGTTAAAGATACTAATAGTATTGAAATATTGAACCCATAACAAGAATCTTTATTAACTGATAAAGTAAAGCATTTTCTAAGAAACGAATACGTTGAATGCCATCAAAAGAAGCAATTCAAATTCTTTTGTCAATGGTCAAATGTCTTAACCCACCTACAGATGAAAAAATACAAAATTATTTGGATGTTTTAGCAGAAAATATACCATCTTCTGATGTTTGGAATAAATATCAAATTATTTAACATTATAGAAATCGGCATAAGAAAGGTATTACTAATAGGGAAGAAGAAGAATAAGATAGTAGACAATTAAATAGTAATTAATAAAACTTTTGTTTGAAAATAATGATATTTTAATTTTTTTTTTACTAATAATTAATCAGGCTGTAAAATGAAATTCTACTCATATTTCCACTTGTAATAAATAAATATTTTTGTTTTTAATTTTTTTTTGTAACTAAGGTTCGCACTACATCACTAGGTACTTGTAAAATTTTAACAATTGGTAAAAAAGAAGAATCCTTCTCAAACATACCAATTTAATACTTACTTTATAAGCTTATAATTTGTTTGTTAACAACTCAAAATACAAAAAAATACTGCTAATATTGTAATTTGAAGCTTGAAGAATAGAATTATTAAGTATTATGTTCGTTTGTAAATTATATGTTAAATGGTTAAAAAAAGAAGTTACGCGAAATAAGGTTACACAACATTTACAATTAAGGATTAGCAGTTAATGGGACATCTCGACTGACTGATAAAAGTTATAATAATTTTAATAATTTGAAATTATTCGTTAATTAACGGATGACCAATAAAAATCGTTTTTTAATTTTCAAGTTAAGATCAACTTAATTTTAAAAAAAGATAATTAAGGTAAAGAAGAATTTATAAAGAACAAATCAAAATTTTCCATAAGAATCATAACACAAACAATACGAAGTCATTAATTTGATAATAAATATTCTTTATCAAAACAATGCTTTATAAAAAAAAAAAATAATATTAGTAAATAAATAATAAGTAATATAGAATAATGAAAATCAAATTACAATGTCATCTGATAAAAAAATTATCTTTGGTAACACCATAGATTATGAAAAGATTCTCACACTATGAAATATCTTATTTACTTAAATTCAAAGTATCTGTTATACTATATGAAACATAATTAAAAAGGGATGAATGATTAACATAAAAATTTAAATTCAACCCTTCATATGCAAACACGAATTGTTTCATGTTGCACTGCTTTGCGTTCATATTATTATACGGAAATCTATCCGTAACCACTACATATTCGGACTTAATGAAGTATAGCACAGCAGATAATAAATTTTAACTCCAATGATACGATCGAACTTTCAGAACTTTGAACAGTATGAACTTTTGATTTATGATAAAAAGAAAATACGATAATTTATTTTCTTTCTTATTTAGAAGAAACTTTTACCTTTAAGTAACCTTTATTAAAAAAAAAAAAAAAGAATGCAAATCGTTCAATGACATTATTTTAAAATCACAATAATGGTAATTAGGTTTGGTTTACATTATTTACATTAAAAAAATTTAAAATTAAAGCACATTATGTATTATTTGGTGTGAAACAAACCACAAAAAAAAATTTTTTTTTTCTGATTATCGATACTTTGTTGTAAAAGGGGTTTGTCAATTTTTTTTTTTTTTTTTGAAGGATCAAAAAAATTAAGGTGCAAACATTTTTGTATAAATATGTGTGCTTCAAAGCTTGGAAAAAAAAAATCCATTCCCTTTTTACACAGCCGAAAATAAAAAAAAAAATAATTTAGGAAAAATATCTCTTTTCTTTTATAATCAATAAAAGAATTTCTCTCGAGTTCAAATATGTCACCACTTGAACCTTTTTCCAATCAATCTTTTGATTCATCAACCGAAGAAATTGTAAATGATGAAGTAACATCATTAAATTATCAAAGGAAACCTTTTACAAAAGAAGCGACGATTTTCACAAAGGACAACGTACCAACGATCCTTGAGATTAGAAAAAACATCCCTTCAAAATATTTTAATCCATCAATTAAAAGATCATTTCAATATGTAGCATGGGATCTAATAATCGTATCAATACTATTCTTGACATTCTACCAATTAAATTCAATCACATCTATCCCTTCGATTATAAAAAATTTTGTCTTGTTGCCATCATATACCTTCGCTCAAGGTACTATGTTTTGGGCCATATTTGTTTTAGGTCATGATTGTGGTCATGGTAGTTTTAGTCGATACCCTTTATTAAATGATATAGTCGGTACATTCTTACATACATTAATTCTCGTCCCTTATACTACGTGGAAACTGAGTCATCGTCATCATCATAAAAATACCGGCAATATCGATAAAGATGAAGTGTTTCATCCCGTCAGAAAAGTCGAAGCCGCTAAAATGAGCGGTAATGATGATGAAACGAAAATTATACCTTATTTTGGATTTGGCGTGGGTTGGTTGGTTTATTTGATACAAGGTTACGGACCAAGAGCCGTTTCTCACATAAACCCTTTTCATCCTTTATTTCGTAAAAATCATTTGGCAGCGACAATTTCTGTATCAACAGTTGTTATCAATTTATCATTCTTAATTTACTTGTCTAGTATTTTTGGTACCTTTTCGATTATAAAATATTATTTTCTTTCTTGGGTAGTGTTTGCTAGTTGGTTGGTAATAACAACTTTTCTTCATCATCATGGCGTTGAAGAAAATTTGAAATTACCTTGGTTCTCAAATGATCAATGGAATTACGTCGTCGGTAACCTTTCATCGGTCGACCGGGATTACGGTATTTTACATGAGGTGACCCATTCCATTGGTACTCATCAAGTTCATCATCTTTTCCCCGCAATACCTCATTATTATCTTAAAGATGCCACATCATCATTTCAACAAAAATATCCTCATTTTATACGTGAATCAAAAGAACCTATCATGAAAACTTTTATTGATATGTTTAACGTTTGGAGATCACAATTTCTTGTCAATAATGATACCAAAATCTTCATCTATCAAAAAGAAGAAAGAAAAGAAAGAAAGTAAATCATCTAACAATTATATAGATTATAACTAAAATAACATTGAATTTCTTAATAATATTACTTTTGAAATGTATGTGTATGTATGTACAATTGAAAATATTATGCCGGTGGAAAAAAATTTGCAAAAAGTACAATTCCACTTCCACCATATAAAATAAAATAAACCAACATTCCATATCCTAATAACTTATCCCATCTGTTTGCGTCTTTGGATAGTGATTTAAGAAATAAATTGGTGACAAACCAATAAACTATAGGTTGTGAGGAGAAAAACCTCGTAATTACTTGTACATGCATAACTGTGATTGAGTATACTAATAAGACTGCCCATAAATAAATGAATGGTAATAATTCATGCGTTCTGTAATAAGGTGACGATGAAGACTCTAAAGTAGTCTCGGATCGTCGTTGTAATCCCAGTGTTAATATCCTTTTGAGATCAAATTTAGAATAACTATATATTCCATAGAATGATAAAAATATCATTGGGGACGCTAACAAAAAATTTGGAATTTGTTTAACTTCATAATATTTTAAAAATCCACCATTCCTACAAAAGAATTTTCATATTTTATTAAAACATTTTTCTTTTAAAAAAAAAAAATCTCTCAACATAACAACTTACCAATAAAAGGATTGAACAAAGGAATATAACAATGGTATTGTATCATTACACCATGGTCTTCGTGGTAAATATAAAATGCAATAGTGATAATACCCATAACTTTGAAACATTAAAAATCCAAGGAGAACTATAATACTCAAAATTATAGTCTTTAGCAACCTTATAAATATAACCTGAAAATGATCAAAACTAATTTAGTTTGTTAACCTTCCATTTTGCCTAAAATCATCAATGTCCTTATACTTACCTTTCCGTTAATCCTGTTTATATCTTTAATTAAGAATTTGTACACGAAGAATCCAACTTGAGTGATTCCATTCGATCTTGTGAATGAAGATAAACTCCAAATAAAAGCAGCACTCCATGATTTTCCCTCATAAAACAACCTCATACCAAAGAAATTTAAGAGTGCAAATAAACTTTCAGTGTACATTGCCGACATAAACATGCCAGATGGTGTCAATATGTAAAACATTGATGTTACTAATGCATATTGTTCATTATTATTAAATATTAAAAGACTTAATCTATCAAAATAAAATGACAATTAGTAAATACTAAAATTTCATATAATTAAATTAAATTGATTTAACTCACTTGTATAAATTAATTGATGCCAAAATAAAAGAAATGTTAACTATTAAAACTCCCGATAAGAGTAATATCTGCTTATATGTTAAAAAATATCCCAAAGGTAAAAATACTATGATCAAATATCAAAAGAGAATTAGTCTGGGACTCCGTTAAAAAATAAATAAATCAATCCTGATCTTTTTTTTGACTTACCTGAATTACTTAAACCTCTAGCTAAAAGTGGTAATAATGGAAAGAATGCGTGTTCCTGTTCATAAATGTATCCCTCTTCACTCAGATGTATAAAGTAAAAAGAATCCCATCTTAAAAATGCTCTAAAACTAACATTAAATATTTTTTGTACTATTGATAACTCTTGACCTTCTAATATCGTATCTACTGATGAATCATAATCATCTACTATAAGAGTTGATATTAATGCTATTATCCACGTTAAAAGTCGTGAAATTATTGAAAATTTTAGTATTAAATAAATATGTTTATTATTGTATCTGTCATAAGTAAAAGATTTGACCGTTTGAGAGTTTTGTGGGTCCATGTTAAAAAGAATTTAAGACCGTGTTTTAAATTAAACCGAAAAGTGGGTTGAACAGTGTTTAAGCAATGGTATCAATCACGTGATTATAATTAAAAATTACATCACGTGATAGATCAATCGGTCTCTCGGGTAAATCATTCGATAGCATATTACGATATCACTGAGCAACTAATAATAATTTATTTATTATTCCAATCCTTACTTCCCACTCATTAATTAAATCTGTATGTAATCGCTGCTTGAATATTTTTGGAAACAATCAATAATTTTCATATGAATATTTATTATATTTATTTGATTGGAACCCAAGTTTGTAACATTGCATTTAAAATTAACTGTATTTGTACTAACATTCTTAACATTATAAGACCCGGCAAATAAAAATTTTGATTCTTTTAAATGAATTGGTTTTTTTTTTTTTTTTTTTTTTTTTTTTTTTTTTAATAAATACATAAACGAGAAAATTTTATTATCTATATATATAATTTAATTTAAATTTTAAATCTAATTTTTACTTCGTGCATCAATAATACAACACCAACAAATTGGAAATTTTAGGCTATCGACGCCTCACGTATTTTTTTTTATCATTTGGAAGCGTATTCAAAGCCTCTCGAGCAGCATTTCTAGTGATTCTCCTCGTTGGCTTTTGATAGCGCCTTCTATCATTAATCGGACGAGCTCTTCGAGGAGCAACTTCTTCTTCATCTTTGGTCTCTCCTCTCTCCTTTTGCCTCCTTTCCCTCTTTGCTCTCCTTATACTATAGGAAGATGACGAAAGTTCACCCTTGTGTTCTCGGCGTCTTTTCTTCCTATTTTTTATACTTGAAACTTTTTCAGGTGTATCATTCATCAGTTCGTCAGTATCTTCTTCAATATCATCAACTTCATCAACTTCATCAACTGCATCAACTGTCATATGCGTTGGCGGATGCTCACTCTCCGATTCAGATTCTGATGATGGCATTGTTAAAAAAGTAGTTTTTGATTTTGATCTTGACTTTAATTTTGATACCGAAGAGGATACTTTTGTATTAAATTTTTTAGATGAAGGTTTACGAGCAGATTTCGAAGAGGAACCTTGTGATTGCTCCGTTAAATCATGTATTATATCGTCTTTTTCAGTACATAAAGTTACACCAGTTACATCAACACGTTCATTTTGTTTGACACTTTTAATAAATGTACCATCAGCGGGTTCCTTTGGTTTGTCACTTGAAACTTTGACGTTCGTTTGCATCGACGGAATTATAGACCGATTCCATGACACATTCAACCCAGGTTGTAGTGGAGGTATGACTTGATCAGACTTTGAAAAAGGAAGCTCTGATGAAACTTTCGCAGGCTTTGAGTAATCAGGATATGATACCGTTGGTACTAGCGGGGGCAACGTTATAGATCCCCTTTGTAAATTTTGCTCTGTAGGCTTCATCGACATCGACGTCAACGTCGATGATGATGTGAACATTCTTCCCGAAGATTCGGTTGATGACTTGGAAAATGATGACTGTGGTAATCGTGTAGCGGTTCCTACTTGTGATTGTAAAGATGATTTGGATGGTAATGACGTTGTTGTTCGTGGTATTTTCGTCCACACAGTTGACAGGTTTTCATTCGTTTTGTTCGTTGCGTAATGCGAAGGAACAGTATCCCTACTATCCCTTATCTGTGAAAGTTGCATATTTTCAAAAAGTTCTTGTCTCGCTTTCATACTAATTGGATACGTTGCGATTGGCCGATACAGGGGAGGGCCATCCTCAAAGACCCCCAATTCCTGTATGGTTGGTAACCGCATACTTCCATTCTCATAATTATCTGAGCCCTGAACAAATGATTCTGGTTGTTGTTGATGTTCCTTTTCTAGAAGAAAGAATTAAAAGATAATGAAACTTACAGTTAGACAGACAAGTAACGAAAGGTAACGAATGCTTCGATGATGGAGGATTATCCTCATACGCACCCAATTCCTGCATTGCTGGCACGTGATCATTATCTTTATTCTCCTCATTATTTTCAGAGTCTTGAACGAGATTTTCTGGTTGCGGTTGCCGATCATTTACTAGAAGAATAACGAACACAACGGTTAGAGACTTGAGTGACCAAAGATGCCGCTTTTTTAAAGTTAAGTAAAATAGAAAAGAATCTTTATAATGTTCTCACCTAGTTGTTCTGTGACTTTCGTAGCTTGTTGTTCCGTGGTAGCTCGTTGTTCCGAGTCTTTCATAGCTTGTTGTGCTGGGACTTTCATATTCCACCTCTCTCTATTATTGATGATACTTTGAGGGGGTTTCGGCTGTATTTTTCTAAGTTTATTGTGTCTCCGTGTTACAGACACTTTATCTATAGAGTCCTTTGAATCTCTTAAGTTAAGTAATAGGTCATTATTTGCTTGTATTTTGTCAGTATTTTGCCCTTCGCCTTCTCTTAGACAAGCCATCAAGCTAGCAAGTTCTAATTCTTCTGGTAATTTGCCCTTTGCAAGCTTCTGTATTTCAGACTCTACTTCAGTATTTTCAATATTTCCTGAAGATCCTGAATTAGAAGAAACTTTATCTATGCTAAAAGGAAGTCCAGAATCAACGGTACTATAAGAAACTTCATTGGGGTTAGACAAATTTCCATTGTGACTACTAGAAGAAATTCTGGTGAGTTCAGGAGTAACCGTGGCGATCTCAGAAGAAATTCCGGCGGGGCCAAAAGAAATTCCAGAGGGATCAAAAGAAATTCCAGTGGGTTTATTAGAAGAAGAACCACTGGGGCTGGAAGAAGTTCCGGTGGGGTAAATAGTAGGATTATAAAAATTTCCCGAGGTATCGTAAGGCATTCCGGCGGGTTTATAAGGCATTGCAACGGGCGTCATTGCGACAGATTTAAAAGCGATGGGTTTAGAAGATAAAGGTATATATGAAATGATAGGTCTAGAATAGGATTTTGTTCTGGACTTTGAAGAATATTTCGAGGAGCCAGAAGCTTTCGTGGGTCTAAAAGAAGTTGATGAAGATTTGGGAGGATTAGAGGAAACCTTAACAGGGTCGGTGGAAATTTTAAAGGGGATTGGGGAAATTTCAACGGGATTAGAGGAGACTGCAACGGGATTAGATGATCCCTCAACGGGATTAGAGGTGCCTTTGACGGTGTTAGAGAAAACTTCAACAGCGGGCTCCGAGGAAACTTCAACAGGGTTAGAGGAAACTTTAACGGTGATAGAGGGAACTTCAACAGGGTTAGAAGAAACATCATCGGGTAGCAAGGAAACCTCAACTGGGATATCAGGTATTTCAGGTATTGAGGAAACTTTGACCGGGATAATGGCATCATCAGGTATAGTGAAAACTTCAGGTACAACGGAAACTTCAACCGTGTCAAAAGAACTATCGGAGGGACTAGAAGAACCCTTCATGGTGCTACAAGAAGAATCCGAACTATCTGATATAACAATAATATTTATGGGTTCATTTGGAACGTCCGCGGAATCAGAAGAGTCCTCATCGGGGTTGGAAGGAACTTCAATGGGATTGGAAGAGTCGACGTTGTGAATAGGAGACGTTGACGTGGTAGTATTCGAAAGGCCAGCATCGGAAGAAACCGTAACATCGGAATCATTTTGGGGTTCGACGATAGGGGATAATTCCGTACTGAAGAAAAAATAAGCATTAGGTAAGTATTCGTTATTTGAATGAAAGTTCCACATTAGAATGAGAATATGAAGAAAACCTAGTGTCAGGCGTCACGTCATAAAGTCGTAGCTGTTCTTTTAATTGAGGGTCTTTAATGGCACTATAATATACGGTTTCCATACGGCTAGAACGACTTCTTATTACTTCTTGTCCGGGAGGTGGACCTCTCTTTTTACCTGGCTTACCAGGTTCACACGGTCGCTCAACCTTTAGACAATACGTACAAGGAATTTCACCTGAACACTTAATCTTTCGTCTTTGGCAATTTTGGCATGCCGTTGTTACCTTAAGACGAGAGTTACCATTGTTCTTTTTAGTCATATTAAAAAGAGCTTTATGTATATATATATGTATTGGAAAGAGTAAGTGTATAAAAAAAAAAGGTTCACCGTATAAATTATTTTTCAAGAAAAAAAGGGGGGTTTAAAGTTTGAAGAAACCTCCTAACAAAAAGTGCGAGCCAAATAGTGATAAAGCACCGTTTCAAAAAAAAAAAAGAAAAAAAAAAATATTCAAAGGAGACTTCCAAAAGAAAACAAATTTTAAATTTTTTTTTTTTTCCTTTTTCGTAAAAAAAAAAAAAAAAAAAAAGATAACCAAACACTTCTCTAACAAGGTATCTTTTTAAAACTATTTTGAAGGTAACACAGCAAGACTTTTGGGAGTGAGAGTTTTATATATAGAGAAATTTTTTAAGTTTAAGAGAAAGGGTTGGAAAGAAAAAAGATCATTAAGAGCGGAAAAATCTCGGACTTGCTCGGAAAAACCTTGCTATACCCAATATCAATAGTATATATAGTTCAATCTTGGTTTAGTGAGTCAATACGCCTTACATCCTTGCACTACACTCAAACAGGAAATCCGATTAGCGAATTAGGAGATACGAGCCATACACAACATCATTTATTGCAGATTATTTTGGTTGTATGACCAAACTTTTGATAACAACGAACGACCAAAATTTCGTTCGAATCGGAAGGGTCGGCAGGCCTCTCTTTTTTTTTTTTATTTATTTTTTTTTTCTATCTGAACAAATTTTTTTTTTTTCAGGTTTTATCTGACACTGAAATAACATCTATTGGCTCAAAAAAAAATTTTTTTTTCTTGGAGGATTTTTTTTAAAGTTTGGCTCATGCATGTGTAGTAATAGTCATCATCATCATCATCATTACAAAAAGATTTATAAGAAAAAAAAATCGTTTAATTGTGTGACGAAATGGAAAGGTTTCATTGAACGAGAGAAATTTTTTTTAATTTATTCACACAATATAGTTAATTATTATTATACATATAGGCCCGTGACCATTTTGTCAAGAATTTTGGCTTTCTTTCTTTCAAGGTTTTGATGGTTTAATCGTCGCAGGAATAATAAAATATGGGATTCTATTATGAAAAAAAAAGTACAATCTTTTCGAACTAGATTTGAATCCAGAATGTTGTTAGCATTCTTGTAAATTTCTCATGATAATTCGTCAATTTTATAATCATTATTATTCTTCATGAACTATCAAGCGAGATGATGTGAAAATTGGGAGTTGTACTTTAAAAAGTTTTACCAAAGGAGGGATTTATGTTACACGAAACTATAAAATAACTCTGAATGGAATGTTTGAATAAGGAGTCAATTGTTCCTTCCTTTTTATAAAAAAAAATGTATGCTATATAAAATGGTGTGAAAGAAAAAATTCAGTCAAAGGACGATAAAAATCATCAATCCTAATGCTATTCGATATCTCAATTACTTGACACAACGCAGAAATACGCCTTTTTTGTCAAATAACATTCGCATTTGGATTGTTTACCATGATATACTTTCGAATTTACTAATATTATTGAAGATCAATCGTCATATGTATCATGTATCTCTTAAATATTGATTACATTATCTAAGATGCATCCAACCACCTCACCAATAATGAGAACTTAATTATATGGTTTGTTTTTGATCCATTGAAATAACGAGACCAAAAATCGCCTAAAGAGCTGATTCATAAGTTTCACTTTTTTTTATTTATTTATTTTTTTTTTTTCTCCTTTGAATCAAATTTTATTTTCATTTTTTTTTTTTTCAATGTTCTTTGACTCTCAAAGAACATGTCCTGTGATTCCATCCCTTTGAAATTCTCATTTATTTGTAAAATAGACAATCATTTTTAATTTACCTTCTTTTGTGCATCTTAACTATATAAATTCATAAATAACCCAAAATTTGTGCAATCATGATTACATATTGTAGTAAACAATAATTAAAAAAGCTTTGTTTATCAAAATAAAAACAAACGCGGTGTACCATGTAAAATCTATTAATCACAGTTATTATCGCAGAATAACAATCTCTGAGAACTAGTATGGGAAAATGGGTTAAAAATAAAATTGGATATATTATCAAACAGGAGTTACAATAATTAAATAGTTAAATTATTTATTTATTTTTTTTCGAGAAAAACCTTTTTTGGGCGCTATAGTCCCGACAGTTTCACCGCTTGGAAATGAGTCCTTTCTTTTTTATGACCATTATAGACTAATTAATTTGTCATTTTCCAAAGGAGATCCGCAGAGACAACGTATAAACATTCCCAGTAATTATTATCATACGAGTTATTGGCCAATGAAAAAGTACCTTTGATAGAAAGATTTTTGGATTCCATGTTTATTTCATTACTTATTCACATGTTTCTCGATACATAAAGGTTACACGATTACACGATGCTTTCAATTTCCTAAATTAATAAAACCTTTGTCAAATTTTAACCATTAAGGTAATTGTTAACGTTTCTAAAGACACGTCAGGTAATTTTTTTTTTTTTGATAACTTACGTTGTTCCTTGTTCCTGAATAAAGAAAGGGGGGGATACTTCTCAAAAAACGATGTAATTTTATGTTTAGTAAACATGATGTACATATACACGTACATGGTATACATGGTACAACACTCGAAATAGAATTTTTATAAACTGTCATTATATCTTTGTTTAGCATTAATAATGCATTTATTTATTTTTGTGTAACAAATATAATGCAACATCGTAAAAATTATTATCCGCGCATCATTTATCATAATAGAATTTGTTCCTGACGTAATTCCGATTTATTAAAGGGAAGTTTCGTACATAAATCCCACTATACATGATTTCCAAAGCACAATTGGGCAATCCTGCAAGAATTATTAAAATTAATAATCCGAAGCAGGAAAGCTAAATAATGTTATTTAAATATGTCATCATTTCATTATTTTCGAATGTAACAACTAAAATGAAAGTCTTAGCAAGGGATTTCCGTTTTAAAATTCAAATTGTGTTCTAATATTCGATACCGAATATATACTTGTGTACATTAATGAGATCCAAGTCCTTGGTTAAGTTCCTTTCGTCCTTTTTTTATTTCATTATAGATTTATTTATTTATTTTTTTACCTTCGATGTTTTTAATTTTAGCATATCTAGACCGGGTAGGCCTGCAGTAAATATAGATACCTTGATTCTTTTGTTTAGTCTACGTGATATAAATTTTTAAGATCGTTGATTGAAAAAAAGATAAAAGATATTATTTACATCTATATCTACTTTTGCAAACGGTAATGAAATATTTGAAAAAAAAAAAAAAAATTTAAAAATTTTTAAAAAAGATGATGATCTAAAAATGGATTTTTTGACCATTCAAAAAAAAAAAAGATTATGATTTTGTCAAAAATAAATGCTATTTTCATTTATGACTCAATGAAAATTTAAGACACTAGGACAAATAATACCTCTGACGAAAAAAAATAATAAAAAGTGTCCATAGCGAGTTGTGTTTTGATCAAACTGATAATCAAATGGCGCATTAGTAGCAAGTTTATGAACTGGTTCACATCACGTGTAAGCGTGCATTTAGGTTTTTAAAAAAAGTTGGTTTCTTAGTTTAATCTATTAAACAAAAATAAAATCATATTAATAATTACCATATGTGTCGGTTGAACAACCCTTCTATTTCCTTGCTTTTTATCTGCGGGTAATATCGGAACATCTTTTCCATTGGATACTTTAATTTATTATAATGAACACACACCTAAATTTGGCAGTTATTGTCCCTTTTGATACCTCTTTTTTACTTTTATACCCTCCACTCTTGCCGAATTATGAAAAAGGAATATTCTTTTAAAGACAACTGTTCTTGGATTCATTCATCCCATTCAAGAGAAGGTAAATGGCTGAGGTTAGGTGATGCACTAAGTTTGTGTCACAAACAAAAAACTTTCAAACTTTTCCATTTTTATTATGAATTGAGATGAAAAAAAAAATAAATTTGTCAAAAATACACACAATATATATATTTTTATTTACAAATATTTACATGCAAAATGAATTTATTAAAAAAAAATGTCGCATTGTCTGATTTTATTTTTTTGTTTAGACAAACAATGGGAATTTCATTTCAATTGACGACAATATAATAATAAATAAAAATTAGGTTTTATTTTTTTTTTAAAAAAAAATAAAATAAAAAGACTTTTTTTTTTTAGAAAAAAAATTGATATCTAACTTCTTCGCATATTAAGAGTAGATCTCAAACATGTTAACTTCGGCTCATTCGGCACTTTTAAATATAGATTTACTATACATAATATTTTCAAATTTTGAATATCAGGATGATTTATTTAATGGTTTGCTTGTACATTCTTATTGGGCTTTGGTAACTTGTCAATTATAATTTTATAATCATTCAAAAAGATTTTTAAACATTCTTGTGCGAATTCTCTTTTTCTTTTTCTCTTGCAATATTTTTTCTTTTTTTTTTTGCAATTTTCACAAATTGCTAAATCTCTACTGTATCATATCTAGGCTATCATTGACAAATTATGGAAAAAACCGACTTGGAAATCTTATAATGTCTTCCAAAAGTTTATAAGAACACTTCGGAATTCTTCCACAACTTCATTTAATTATGGTCACTTTGTACAACAAATAACATTCGCTTCATATTCATCATATTACCCAGAAATTTCAATACCAATATCCGATGTAAAAATTCTTTCTGAAAAATGTAAAAACATAAAGCATCTTACTTTTAATCGCGTTTACTCTGCCGAAACGATAGCAATGTTCTTGGAAAATTGTCCGGGATTAATCACATTTGCAATATCCGGTCATAAACTTCCTTCTTTAAGTGATGCGTTACGACCAATTAGAGACGGAAAGTGTTCAAACCTTCAGCATTTAGAGTTATCAAACTGGAGATCTGAATGGAAACATGATATCTTAAGAGATGTAGGGAATAGATGTCCTTTACTTACAACTTTAATAACCACTTGTTTAGTAACAAACACTTTAGCCACCACTATAGTCAATTCCTTTCCTAATTTAAAAAGTTTTAGATGTAATATTATTACCGGTGCGGGATTTACCATCTTAACCACAGGTTGTTCAAAATTAAAATGCTTATCGTTGGAATTTCCTTATCTTAGGTGAGCAAGATAAAGAATTAAAGATATTTGATTTACAACTGATGAATTAATTATTAATCTCCTAATGTAAAAAAAAAAAGTTCTGAGACCGCATTAGCTGTAGCGATAGTTTTTCCACCTTTAGAGTCGTTTAGTTTAAGATTTGGATCTTATAGAGGATTTGAATATTTCGCTAGATTATGGGTGCAAGGACAACCATATCTTCAACATATCGAACTGGACTCGGCTTATGGGTTATCGGATGATTCTTTTTTACCAATTGCGCGATATTGTCTACAATTAGAATCTGTGGAAATCAGATCTTGCACCAATTTATCTGACTGTTCGATCATGGCATTAGCAAAATATCGAAATAATAAATTAAAAAGGTTCACCATAATGCATTGTAATCAATTAACTGATTTGGGTTTAAGTGATTTGGCCGAACATTGTAAAAATTTAAGAAAATGTACGATATTAGGATGTTTAAATATAACTCATATAAGTTTAACGAACCTCGTAAAGAATTGCAAAAGGTTACAGGAATTCGGTTTTACAAATAGACCAAGAATGACTCCCACCATTGTAATGGAATTGGTTAAGAATAACGATGAAAGTTTTCTCGAAGTTTTAGACATTAGGAGTGATAATTTAGCCACTGCTGATTCTACTGTGAATAAGCCTTGTCCAAAATTTGATTTAAATTTGATGGAAAGTTTAGCCGAGAAATGTCATAATATTAGAACATTAGGTTTAAGGTTTAACATGATAGGATTAAGTCCCGATGTAAGTAATTTGATTTATTTATTTTTAAATACATTTAATATTTATTTATTTATTTATTACTTGTTATTATTATTTTCTTAGGAATTAATACAAGTGACGCATAAGTTTCATAAATTAGAAATATTGACTATTGGAAGTAAAGAATTTAAAAAGGAGCACATAAAGGAATTGGAAATACACAGTAGATTAAAAGAAGTTAAATTTGTAGGGAATTCTGTTTTAGACCAAGATGCTAGAATTTATCTGGTTTATAGAAAAAGTAAAGAAAGATATCAAGGTCCTTTTATTACTCCATGTTTTTAAAATTTCAAGTTGCATTTTTTTTTTTTTTTTTTTTTTAATGTATTAGATATTAAATTTCATTTTGAATATTTGATTTATTATAAACAATGTTAGAGTAATAGATTATTATTAAAATGGGTTTGAATTCCTATATATATATCATATTTGAAATAAAAATCTTTTACTAACTAACATAAATTATTAGACATGATATGATTTCTTATTATTAAATATAATTATATCATTAATAAATTATATGATTTTAAAGTTTAAAATTTATGTGTTCTAATTTTAATTGTATATTTAGCAATTTAGAATTAAGTTATAATATTAATTGCAAATTAATATATATTATCAATACAATAAATTAAATATTAAAAAATCAATTTAACAACTAATTATTTCTAATTAACAAAAAAGTATTAAATTAAAATAAAATAGATAAAATAACAATCATAAACTTTTATTTAATTTAAAAATAATATAAATTTTGATTATTTATTATTTTTAGGAATTTTCTGTTCAAAAAAACCAAATTAATATTTAATATGACTTTTAATATAAAAGATCATTCTAAACTAAGAATTTTATTATATTGTATTAGATAATAGAATTTTGCATAATAATATAATTCTATAATTTTTTTAAATAATCTATATATCAGTATCTTTATATAAAAGTTTTAATAAAATATTCTTAATATCTTACAAAAAGTCTTTAAAATATAAAAATATAATGAAAATAATTTATTTAATATTATAAATAAAAATGATAATAAATTATAATTAATTTTTTTTATATTTTAAAAAATACAGAAATTTTATTATTTAATTAATATTTAATAAAGCTTCTTTTCATTATATATTTTAATCTAACTTTATATATTGTTATATTGATAACTAATACATTTTTGATTTTTTTTGATTTTTTCTTCATTTTTTATTATTTAGTAATCATATTTAGATAAAATAACTATTATTAAATCTTCTTGATTTGATGATTTAAATAGTCTTTTTAAATATATGTAATATTTATGTAATAAGATTGCTCTAAATAAAAAGTAGTTAAAATTAATTTTTATAAATGAAAAATACCTATTTTTAAAAATAAAAATTGAGTTTATAATATTATTATTTAAATTGTATTATTACAAAGAACTTAGTATTTTAAATTATTTAATTTAATTATTTGTTAAAAAAATCAAATACAAAGTTTTATTTAATAATTATATAATTATTTTATTTTAAATGTTAATTAATCTAGCTGAACTGAAATTTCTTTGAATTATTATAATAGATATTTTATCTTTTTGCAAAATGGTAATATTCTTAAAATTTATCTATTATATTGATTATAAATATTAATTTTTAAAAAACGTTATTATAATAGTTAATTACATTAATAGTATATTTAATCTAATATAAATTTGTATTAATATAATACTGAATATTAATTATTTAATAAAAATTATTACTTTGATTTTATCTTAATTAAAAAAATTAACTGTGTTTAATATAAATTTACATATATAAAATTTAAACTTAATTTATTATTACTTTGATATAAACTGTAATTACAGAATCAAATTTTATAAATAATATAAATAATATAATCATTTTAAATATTAATATTATCATATTTATATTAAAAGAATACTTAATATAATAATAACAATATATTTTATTATTATATTGCTTGATTCTATTAAGAATAAATTAGTAATAATATATTATAATTCTATATTAGTTGATACTTTATTAATTAAAATTAAAATTAAAAATTATTTTATATTAGTTAAGATTGCTATTTAAATCTATTTAGATTTAGCTATTAACTTAATTAAATATAAAAACATTAAATATTATACCATTAGTTTAACATTTTTTGCAAATTTATATAAGCAATTTTATGTATTTTTCAAAAATAAATATTTTATACTTCTTAAATTTAATCTATTTTATTATAAAATCTATTATTATATATTTATTAATTTAATTTTTTAACTATAACTCTTTTTGAATTACAATTATTTTATATATTTTTTTGAAAAAATTTAGTTATTTATTTTGAATTGTTAAGTATTTTAGTTATCTAAATTTTTCAATAATTAAAATATTAATAGTAATTTATTTTAAGTTTTATTGCATTAATAAATTATTTCTGATTTACTTTAAGTTTTATTACATTGATAAATTATTTTTAATTTATTTTAAGTTTTATTTAATATATAATTAAAGTATTAATGCCATTGATAAATTATTTTCAATTTATTTTATAAGTCTGTACTAATTTAATATATTATTTATATACTTTTTAAATTTATTTCTATTATACAGTATATAAAAACTTTATATAAATAAGCTTAATTTTTTTACTTTTTAAAAAAATAATTCAACTTAAACTTTATTTTTTATAATTAAGTTTTATCTTGTATAATTAAATTTTCTTTTTTTTTTACAATTAAATTATCAAAATATTACTAAAATATTATAAATAAATTATTATAAGAATAAAAAGAATATAAATTAAATATATTAATCAATTAATCAAATTTTTAATAATAAACTGATTTTTTACTTTTTTTTAATAGAAATAAAATCATAAAAATACTTTCAATTATTAAAATTAGCTGAAGAATAACTAAAAAATAAGTAAATTTTATCAATTAATTAGTTAATTTTCAAATAATTATAATTGCTAAATAAAATTCTAAACCTATTTTAGCAAAAGTCAAAACTTTTCAAAAATTGTTTTAATGATTTCAATAAATTTTAATAGTTTTTAATAGTTTTGATAGTTTTAATAAGTTTCAATAAGTTTCAATAAGTTTTAATGAATTTCAATAGATTTCAAAAGTTTTGACAATTTTAATAGTTTTGATAATAACTTTACAAATTTTTAAAAAGATATGAATATATACTATCTTATATAAACTAATATATAATCACTATATTAGCTAATTACCCTAAAAATAAAATTAAAAATATTTCTTATAAATAATATTTCTAATACAAAATATTCCTTAAAAATTAAAAATTCTCAAATATGTAATATTATTATTTTAAGTAATTACCCAATTCTTAGAAGAATCAATATTAACTTAGTGAAGATATATTATTATTTTGTAGAGAATGTCAAAAGAAATATGATGATATTTAGGAATTTTTTGTTGAACATTAAGTGATAAAATAAGAGAAGTTTGAATAGGTAGAATAAATATTTTAGAAAAGATTTATTATATAAATAAGAAAGTGAGTAATTTTATTAACTATTATTTTATAAATAATAGGTTAAATTATTCATCAAGAAGAATATCATTTAATAAAAACTATGCTTTATAGGTATATTTATGAAAAATTTTTATATGTATAGTTATGACTTTATCATCTGTTAAACAAATTTTAATATAATCTAAAACTTTGTATTGATAATATTAAGAGAATTTGAAAAATTCATTCAAAGTTGAAAATTTTATTATATATTTTATGGTAATACTAAAATCAATTCTTCATCTTCCTATTAGTGAATTCTGTCAAAAAATTTGATAAATGATTTGACAAATATTATACACAATAAAAAAAATCACTAAAACTTCTTTTAATAAATTAATTACTTCTAATAGGATGATCTATTAATACTAATAGAAGTATTATAAAATATATTTCTAATTAAACCCAACTTATAAAATCAAATAAATTTTTAAAATTAAAAATTGTATTTTTAATATTGCAATTATCAAAACTTTTACCATTTATTAAAACTTTCACAATTTTGCCTTTAATAAAAAATTTAGCAAAATGTTTTGATAGGTTTGATTTCAATATTTGTCAAAATCTCAGAATTTTACTTAGTAACCTTATAAATAATAAACTGATTTTATTACTTTTATATAATAAAAAAAAATAAAACATATCTAACAAACTAAATTATCTAAAATAAAACTAAATATTTAAAGTATAAGTTTAGTTATAATATATAATTATTATATTAATACTGAATAATTTTCAAATTATAAAAGTAAATATTAATAAAATTTGAAAATAATATAGAAAATTTTTATTAAATAAGAATTGGTAACAAGTATTTTAACTGCAATTTTTATTAAAGTTATTAATAATTTTGATATTTTAGATAATTTAGAATCAGATATTATTTTTAATTTATTTTTATTCATTATTTATGATAATTATCTATTATTACACAAAAGAAGATATAGATGATGATGATCAAAAGGATGATATTAATCCTTAAGAAATTATATATTCTTATCCATCTTCTATGTTATCTATGCATATATTTCTTTTATATAATATATTTCTTTTATTTCTTTTATTTTATTTATCTTATATATTTATTATATTATATTTATTTCATTAATTTTATTTATATCTTCGATAACTTTATGTATTTCATTTTATATAAATAAAGGACATTTTTTTTCAACTTAGCAGTGTGTTTAGTGTCAGATAGATAATTACAAAATAGTTTAGTTTAATTCTTCTAATATAATTATATAGTACAGAGCACTGACTAAGACAGTATTTCATTATTATAGTTATTTAATGAACTGTCAAATTAACTGACAATTTTCTAAATCTAATTACAAAATAAACCTTTTGCTTACCACTCATAAATATTGCTCTGCTTATCACTCATAAGCATATTAAAAAACTGACTGTAATACTATTTATTTTCTTTATTTTTATATAGAAAATCAAAAGTTAAAGAGAAAATTTATCAAATTTTACAAAAAGATTGAAAAATTAGAATAAATAAATATTAATTTCTTAAATAAAAATAAACAATTAAGAGAAAAAAACTAATTCTTATTATAATTTGATAAGAAAAATAATAATTTATAAGAGAATAAAAATTCATATATTTATATCCTAATTTTTATAATAACTAATTTTCTTTTTAATAATTAAAACTTAAATAATTTGTAAAAATATAATTGCCTAAATTATTAAAATAGTTAAATAATAGTCCTTCTATAAAATAAAGAAAAATTATTAAATTGTTATTAAAATCAAAAGAAAAAAATCTGTTCATTGTATTGATAATGAATTAGAATTATCAAATTTTAAGAATAATAATAATTTTAAGTTCTAAATTAATACTAAATTAAGCTAATTTTAGGTTAATTTATAGTTAAATTTAAATTTCAAATTAATGTTGAATTATTTTGTTTAATTGAAATTTATTAATAATAATTTAAATTGATCTAAAAATATACAAATTGATTTTAAATAGTATTAAAGTTAGTTTAAATTTGATTATCTGATTTTTAGCTGATTTGGATTATTTTAATAAGTATAAAATAAAAGTAAGATTAATTAATTATTTATTTTGTTTATTTAATAATGATTTTATATTAAATTTTAATTATATTATAAATTTATTTTATATAGATTCAAAAAATTTACAATAATTAGATATTTAAATCTGTAAAAGAGTTAATATTTACTGATAGAATTAAAAGATTATCTTATGAAACTATTATAGATTAGATTAATAGATCATAAAATATTGATTATATTAATTTAATTTAAAGATCTTTTAAAATGCTATGATATTTTTAATAGTCATGATAAAATAAAAGACAATTTAATTTTTAATTATTAATATTTTGAACAAGTGAAATCAAGTGATGAATAGAAGTTTAAATAATAAAGAAATTGAGGATAGTAAAAAAAATAATATTAATAATGATTATTATAATAAAGAAAAAAATGATTATAATAATAAATATAATAATTAGAAATATAATAATTGTTTAAAATTTATTAAAATTGTTAAATGAAACCTAATAGTTTTGCAAATTATTTAAATAGTAAAAGTAAATTTAGTATATATTAAAACTTTATTAAAAATCTGTAAAACTCAGTAAAAGATAAAACTATGTCAAAGTTTATAAAAATATAAATCTATATCAAAATTTTAATAAAAAATTAGCAAAATTAAAGTTTAACTATTTTATCAATTTAAAATGAATTTAAATAAGCAATTTTAATCTATAATAAATATATTTAATATAATAATCATATAAAAATTAAAGTATAAATAACATTTAATTTTATAAAAATATAATAAATAAATTATATAAATTTATTTGATCAATATTATTATATAAATTTAATTAATATTATTGATTAATTTAATAGATTTATTAATTAATATTTAAGATTAATCAAAAATTTTACATTTTATGATTAAATAATATTTAGTATTATTTAAAAGAGTATTTTATAAGAAAATATTAATATCAATATAGTATAATAGTTATAGTCAACTTTTTATAAATATATCATTTATAAATGTATATTCTTTATAAATATATTTTTTTATTTAATTTTAATATAAATTTTAGTATTAAATATCATATTTTTTATATATATAGTTAACTTTTATTATAATGAACTCTATGCAAAAATTTAAGAGATTTAATTAATCAATTCAATATAATAAGAGTATTTTTATTATATTTATTTAAAAAATATATTATATCAAAAGTTTTTTATATTAAAGGTTGACTATATATTCTCT
>CAJVPP010000601.1:0-29102 GCA_910592005.1 Funneliformis mosseae
TTATACTTTTATCATAATAAAGATTATGTGGAACTACCGCACTTTAAAAAAAAAAAAAAAAAAAAAAAAAATATTTAATATAAAGGGATTGGCGTTCCTAGTTCAGTTAGTAACAACTGAGCTCCTATTGTGAGTTACACTGCAATAGCCACAGGTTCAAGTCTTAGCTGAGGCATAAAATTAGATGATTTTCATAAGAATTTCATATGTAACTGAATATGTGAGCGTATAAACTAATATGCATTAGAAACTGATCGATTGACCTATCGATCAGCGTTAATCATGCCTAAATACTGAAATTTGCAGAACAAGTAGATGCAAATGAAGCCAGAGATCAACTGAAACTTGGCTGACTCTGATAGGCCTGTAATAGGTACTGTCTCACGTCTTCAAAATTCAGGGCCCTTACACAAGTAAGAAAGTGATTAACCAGTAATTAGTAGATTGTGTGACATCTCAAGATATTCTCAAAGTGATTATGGTTGATAATAGACTGCATTGCACTGCCACAGCTACCATCCAATTGAGTTGTCACTTGAAGTAGAGGCCAGGTTCAATTTCTGGATGAATTTGACGATATGAGTACGATAGCCACCTACCTTTCTGAGGTTCTATACAGATGATAACATCTAAGCCTTTCCGATCATGTGTAAAATATACCTGATACTGGGCAGAGGTAATAGTATCCAGATATGGTGTTGGTAAAAATAGGGAAAAATTAACAAAAGTACCTGTAGCTGAAAGTGATTCCTCTATTCAAATTTGACAGTAGTTCTGAGGTCTAGGTACTCTGAGGGTTAGCTCTTGGGGAGTCGACCTAGGTGACAATCTTCGAACTAATATTACAGGGTGGGTTCTGACTAGAACTAAAGTCTAGATACGACCTTGTAGGATTCTTAAGTGTAGAGGATATCACTTCAATACTCCTTAAATACTCTGTTTACAGATTCCTATGTATCGGATACTGCAACTATAAAAAAAATATATATATATTTAATATAAAAATGAATGAAAAAAACTCTTTCTGCTTCTCCACCATGCCAAATAACAGCAGAAAACAAAATAACAACCGCGGTCACTCTGCGTCACTTAAAAATGTCCAGCAATCTCATAAAAGACAAAATACTATGCAGACAGTTGAACCAACAGTCTCTTTATCTGTCCTGATGAACAACTTTACTCCTGAAAATGACATGAAAGTCGACAACACTCATGCCGAAACTTCTCCAATAAACAACAAAGGCAAAGAAAAGGAAGTTCCTCTTACCATCAACGTAGCTTCCTCTAGTACTATGAACGTTGATGATAGCTTCAACTCTACTAAAAACCATATCGCTACTAAAGAAGACATTCTCGCTTTTACCAACAGTCACCCTCTCAAAAAATTTTTCGTGTACTGTTTACTAGAAAAATACAAAGGCAGAACCCTCTAACAAAAAATTGCTGACATCATCGATCAGCACTGCATGGAGTTACTATCCTTTTTGAGCATCACACGTGGTAAATCTCCAGCAGACCACAAATAAATCATCCTCAAACTTGCCTTTCTTGACAAAAATAAATAAGATAAATTCTACACAGTGCAGATTCCACAAATGGATAATAACACGTTCTTACCACTTGTCTTACAAAAACAAGCCTCTTTATTCTGAAACTTTCCATCACTGTAACTGAAATTCCACTTGACGCCACTGAATTGCGTCTTAAAAAATTATTTTCCAAATATGATAATATCACCCGCATTACGATGGAAACCTGTAATTTATAGCAACGAGCTAATATCATCTTTGACAAGGACGTTAACTTCACCGAACTTGACAAAGGAAATGGAATATTTCTGCTTAATGATATGATCAGATTCCACAGAAGCAATTCACCTCGTATAGACATCCAAAACAAATCTAAGTATTCAATTAAGCTAACTAACCTTTCAAGAAATACCACGTCACGTGATCTCTTGAATATTAGTCGAATGACAGAAGCAACTGCCTAGATCGTCCCCAGGGCTAGGTCAAACTATAACTATCTCCAACACGCCTACTTTTATTTTGCATCTGCAGAACTCTATGAAATAACTAGTAATTTTACGGATCTGACACTAAACGGTAAAAAAGTCAAATGGACAGACTCCAAGAAAAAACTTTGCGCTATCTGCTCGTCTGCTCATTATAACGCAACAAACTGTTCAAAATATAGACACAATCCTAAAAACCGTAATATGCAACAACTTTATCAAAAGTTTCAACTAGCTCAATTCAGTAATTATGTAGCCCTAAAAAAATAGCAACAAAGAGGCGCAGTAAGAGATAACGTCACCTTTGTAGATGCTTTAAAGAATAAGGAGAAAGACGACTGGCCTAAAAGCTCTACAACTAACCCCTCTCTACAGACTTCTTTCGGCAATAAACATAAACTAATACCCAAACCTTTGACCTGGGCTGATGATATTCCTGACAAAATGGAATTTGAAACAAACAATCCAACCTGGGTATCTAAGCCGACTAAGGATCTTTCCAATGGTACTATTCAAGGAAGCTCTATATACGATCGGGACTTTTAAAACTCATTACCAAGCAACTTGAGGCCATTACGGAATAACTTGCAATTTTAACTTCCAGTTTAGCTTTCTCACAAGGTAGGCTTAGTGTCATTGAAAAAGTACTTGAAATCAAAGTCGTTACCCCTTAGGAAGCAGCTGATTACAATAATGTGCTCCCCTCAAAATCATCACCTGCTGACGAAAAATATCCTTTTATTGACGCTTTTAACTGCGTAACTCCTTTGCAAAAAAAGACAAATAAACAGCTTATCACAATCTGTCACCGCCAACAAAGACGTATATCTTCATTCACTACAGCTATCAATAGTCTTTCCTCTACCTGTATGGACTTCCAACAAATACTCCTAACTAAAGGTCTAATGAATGAGCATGATGTTAAATCTTTCATCCCTATTACTGATACCTTAGATAAAAATATTGAAAGCTGTCTTGGTAGCTTTCCGCAATAACTTTACTCCACATAATGAACACTGTCTCTACCAGTACAAACCTTAATACGAATGTTATCACCCCCAAAATAACCACTTACCAACTATCAATATTGCATCACATAATATTAGATCTTTCAACAACTCCGTCAAATAAAATTACTTAATATCTCTATATGAGTCACATAACCTTGATATCATCGGTCTTCAAGAAACAAACTTCAAATCCATTAGCTCCTCCATTCTCAATCTATCTTTTTCAAATTTCGTCTCCTTCACTAGCACATATCAGGAGAGCCAAACTAGTGGGTTTGGTGTCAGCCTCTCCTTCAGTAAAAAACTTGCCAAACATGTTTTCAAATACGATTCAAAATACGATCATATCGTTTATACAAAACTACAATTTGCTGACAAACGAAAGCTACTGGTTATCAATATGTACTTTCTGCTTCATAATCCTAGCTCAAAAGAAATATGCAGATCTATGCAAATATACATAAATGCGTTCCTTGTAGGAGTAACCCAAGATAATTACTACATCATCCTGCTTAGTGACTTTAACGCTGATCTTGACCGTTCACAGAACTCACAACATACGATTCATTTTATGAACTCACTGTCGAGACACAATTTGTTTAATGTTTTTAGCATCGTTCACAATACTAACCATTCATCCTTTCTGTCCTTTTTTAGTCCTGATACTTCATTACAAATTGATTATATCTGGATGTCCTCAGAATTGACCTTAAACATCCTCACGTGCCAAACAGTGTTTATAATACCCTCTATCTCTGATCATTCAATTGTAATGACTTCATTATCTAACTTTTTGATCACACCTTCGAACAATAGACGATGCCTAAGAAAAGCTTCTTCGTTTATTCTTATATGAATGATCAGAAATAGGCTAAATTCGTTGCCAAAACTGACAATATCACCAAACACAGTTCTCTTAAAGACCTTTCTATTATAAAGCTTTGGACTCAGTTTTCACTTAATAGCTCATGGAACGTACTTCAAGAATCGATCATTGCAGCGGCCAAATTCTACATACCTGTTAGCAAAGCTAGAACTACCCATTATAAAAAACGGTCTATAAGTCTCTCAACTATTTATAAGAATATTAAAACTTTACACAGATTTAACAAACTAACTCGAGTTTATCTCAATGACATGACTAAGTGTTAGGAATGGTCATCTAAATATAAAGACTTTATCACTATTACCCAGTCTGCTAATCTACACATGATAGCTGTGAACATTAATCATTCTTTGGCTCATATAAACTCTGTTATTCCTGATATAAAATTACTATTAGCAGGTCTTTATGTTGAAACTAAACTCAGAGAATAGGAGTTCAAAACTAAATGCATCTAAGAAGTGCTCTAAGCCTGTATCAATGATTATAATGCCGATCCTTCACGTATGATCAACTTCATATTAGATAGGAAAAGAAAAATTATTACTCTTGATAAATGTCTGGATAATTTCAAACATGATAAGCCGTTATTGACTAATAACATCAAAGTAAAAAATGAAGTTAACAAACATTTTCAACAAATTGCAGGAATGACACACTGTGACAAAACAATTCCGGAGGAATGGACATTCACATACCAGCCAATTGATGATATTGATTCGTCTATATATGACCAGCTCACCTCGTTCCCATCAGCTGATGAATGGTACAGGATTATAGAATGTCTGCCCAATGACAAAGCTACAGGCCCCTTTTCTATATCTAATGAAATGCTCAAGCATTTGGATCCACATAGTAGAAAATACCTTTGGTTAATTATTTGTGGCTGCCTTCAGATTTCTTCAGTTCCCACGAGATGGAACTTCGCCTATGTTTATCTGATTCTTAAACTTAAACCCTGAGAATTTAACCTTAACAACACCCGACCGATTACACTTCTAGAATGTTCACAAAAGCCTTTGTTAAACTATTTAATACTAGACTTGCATCAGTTTTTGTATAACATAACATCTTGAAAAGATCAAACTTTGTTGGACTGCCTTTTAAATTTACTTTTGACCCTATACATATCATAGACAACATAAAACATGACGCCATCACAAATAAATCTGAACTCTAGGTCCTCCTATAAGATATGTCTAAAGCATACGACTGTGTCAACGTTTTTACATTGGTCAAAGCAATGGAAAGGTTCTGAATTCCTTTCGGTTACATCAATATCATCATGAAATTATTTATTTCTAGACTTAACAGAATCTTCACCGCTTATGGCAATACTGATCCTTACGTTGTCTTTTCTGGCATCGATCAAAGAGAAGTCATTTTACCCCTGTTGTGGTATATCTACTACGACCCACTACTCTGTAGAATCCAGAAGTCACCTCACGGATACAAAATGAGTTGCAGTTGACAACTTGATATCCGTCTATCTGTTACGCAATGCCTTTCAACAATGATTCTGGTTTTGGTCTTCATGGATGACACCTTGTGGATTGCTAAGTCTGCTGATGATCTATTATCAATCATTAGGATTGCTAACAGTTTCTATTCCTTTAACGACATCTAGGTTAATTAGCCTAAGTCAGAACTCCTGGTGAATAAGACTCAGCTCGAGCCCTTCACTATTGCCAATCCCGATATTATCCATCATATTACCGCACGTAAACCCAGTGAAAGTGTCAGGTATCTCAGAGTCTGGATCTCGCTAGCAGATAACAGAATATTTATCACCAACCAAATTCATAAAGAAATCAAATCTGCAATTACCATAATGCGAAAAAAAAAATTAACGGACACTCAACTTACATACATATTCAATATGGTTATTTTCTCTCGCATAGAATATAAGTCGCAACTTACACTCCCTTCAGAAAAATATTGTGTTCGTACTATGGCCTCATACGTAGCTTTTCTCCGCTCTAAATTGCACCTTTTACGGAAAACGCTGTCTTCGCTTTTTCTGTCACACTATTTTTACAACATTACCTCTGTCCACCAGAGACTTATTCAAAATCTCAGCAGTGTTCTTCTGCAAATGGCCAATGAACCCAACTTATTAGGTCTCACATTCAAAATTCGTGTCAGACAACTGCAAACCCAGAAATGGTTGTACATCAATCCTCTAATACGTTGGTCATACAATACCCAAAAGTCTAAAGATGACTGGCTCCTGGCTCTGCTTAGTACCCTTAACAAAATGAACATTAATCTTAGCGTTCCGTTAAGCTCAAATAATCTGATATCCAGAGGAATCACCCTGATTTCAGACCTCATCACGCCTATCTATAGAAATCACGTTCAAGGTCTCAGAAAATGCTCAGTTCTTTATGCCGAATAGTTAGTCATTTGTGTTGGTAATTATATGTTCTCTTACAAAGACCTCATTCACATTACGCATCAACATACAAGATTCGTTAGAATCCCAAAATGGTTTACTATCATGGAACATTACTTACAACCATCATCAGACAGATTTATTACCAGAATATTCTCGCACAACCTAATGTATGGCTATACACTGAAGCAATAACATCTTACCCTTGGTTATAGATCGTACGCTGTGGGTTGGATATTCAATCTCAATAGTTTTGTCATTGGACGCATCACCCATGCTAACCAAAATACTTTACACCTCAGACACTATAATTTTGAAAAAGCAATCGATTACAGTACCAAATTGATTCTATGTCTCCGCTATTCCCTGCATAATCAAAATGCATCCCCAACAAACAGACCATACTGTCAAGTCAGTATCCCTTATGTATACTGTGCAGCCTTTAACAATATTTATTATGAAAGTTTCAGTTCTACAGCGCTATCTGTTGGTGCTCTGAATGAACTAGCTTTGACTTGTGCAGTTGCGTCCTCTCAGCCCCATATCTTAAATGTACTGCCTCCTGTTTCTCTCCCTATACATAACTCCTGTATAGATAGGTTTATCCCTTCCTCCCACAAAGAAGAACTACTAACACTTTCCTCTAATTTTGTTTCTACTACTAAATTAGAATTTTATACTGACGGATCTCTTAAAGACGTTGGTCTCCCTTCAATTAAAATGGAGATTGCTTGGTTACAATTTCACTAAAATTTGTCTATGACTTCCTTTAGCATCGCTTTGACCTCCAGCTTTCCGTCATCATCAATTCCTGAATTTGCAACTCTCTTTACAGCACTTCTGACTGCCCTCCAAATTGCAAAGTCAGAGTCTATACTGACTTAGCTATTATCATATCACAGTTCAACAAATTTAGTTTCCTCAAGAAACAGTCTCCTACCTTCAGACCTTTTCTAAAAATCAACAATTTTGTGTATTGGTCTTGTCTTTTCGAAGTGATCTCTGTACACAACTTTGATGTCCATTTAATAAAAGTTAAAGCACATTTAAACAATCTTTTAAACAACAAGGTAGATGCTATGGCAAAAGACGCTCTCACTCTTTCCGTCTTGCACCTTAATACGATGGTTGCTTCACAAAGCTTCTTTAATTATAACAACCAGCTTATTCTTCTCCTGGTTAGACAATTTGTAAAAGACATCTTCCGACACAAGCATCTTTAGCAAATTTTATCCTTGCATGTAGTCAATAAATATCACCCTTTCTTCAAAATCAATTGGTTTGTTACCTCTTTTTGCCTCAATAACAATGTCGCTTTTAATCACACATCATATGTAGCCTCTAATACAAGAATGAAAAAATTCCAACGGTTGCTGGAAATGCTTCTTACAGTTGAAATTCTGAAAATTAGACACCCGTCCTTCTTCTCACCCTCAGCCTATGCCCCCGATGTGAGGCTGCGAATGAGAACTTCTTTCATATATGAACCTGTCTGATGGTCGACTATCAAATGAAACTACTTATTCAACGAGTTAAAGACTACCTTAGAGTTATTACCAATACATATTCGAATGATATTGATAATCTTAATTGGTGGAACCTCTCAACATCCTTTTCCTTTGTGGTTCTAATTAAAGGCATTGTTTTCACTACCTCTTTGAACTTATTCACAACAACCTTTCACACATACCTACAGCTTTAGCTGCGTGCTCATCCCTCATGCACTTTATTTATGAAGAATCACAACGTTTTTGGATTGAAAGGTGTACCTGTCAATCTGCCATAGAGAAAGCTGTCAACATTAACCTCTAAGATAAAAAGGACAATTTCACCTCTTCAGGTTTTGATCTTCCCTGTGACATTCCTACCAACAATAATTATGTTGATCCAATAAACACTATGGTGCAACTAGAATCCCACTGGATGAATTTTTAGTGCAGTAGTGGCCAAGCCCTTTCCTGTTTTTTCGGTTAAATACTCAGAAGTGATAGTTTTAGCTTAGATTAGAATTGATCTGGAGGAGTGCAGGGTCAGTCTTCTATAGTTTAGTTTTGCTTTTCTGTATGAGATTTTCACTTTTTCTTCTTGATTTGTATTTTACTTTATATCATACTTTTATCATAATAAAGATAATGTGAAACTACCGCATTTTTAAAAAAAAAAAAAAAAAATATTTAATATAAATAATAATATAATAAACAATTATTAATTTATTTAATCAACTTTGTTATTTCTAATTTAACGATAATAAATTATTCAAGAAGAATAATTAGTTGATCTGAATTTTTATCAGGTCAGATCAAGTCAAGTTGACCTGTTGACCTGATCTAATATCAATCTAAAAATCTATTGACCTGACCCGAATTTTTAGTTCAGTTCAGGTCAGGTAAACAGGTCGACCTGATCTGATTCGAAGCTTTAAATGCTACTATTTGATTTTATTTGTATTTAATAATTTGCGGTTATTATGAAAGTAAACCAATCACCCTAATTTCTCCATAATGACTATTAATTGAATTAAATTTCATAATACCTGAGTATACTAAATTCAAGTATGATAGTAGTTTTTGTTTGATTAAAAAACTTTATAGAAAAACAACTATAAATTATATGAATCATATTGTTGAGGTTGTGAAAAAATTGAGTATAGCAGGATTAAACAAAGTTTAATGCTATGAAAATGGCAAAGGCTTTCAATATTTAGATCTTAATTTTGTATTAAGAATTTTTTTAAGAAATTGGATGGTTTACAAAAGTATCAGCATTTTGTATTTGAAGCAGCCAAACCTGATGTTGTCAAAGCTCAACTAGTTGCTAATGACATTTATGCAAAATTTAATTTATTAAAAACTAGAAAAGCAAGTATTTTTGAAGTTACCAAAGAAATTAAATCCTTTCAATTCTAGTACTAACCCTTCTCCTTTGGATTACAAAAGGCAAGAGTATCTTTATCATAATATTCATCTATTTATTAAAGATAAATTTAAAGACCTTACTTATCACAACTAATTTATACTGGTAATAAATAAAATTATTAAAATAATCATATACTTAATATTTCCTCATAAAAAGAATATAAGTATCATTAAAAGAGTAAATAAAATAAAAAAACTATGACAAACATAATAAATAAACTTGAACAGAAAATAAAAAATTATTAGAAGAAATCAATAATCTCAATAAAAAAAGAGAAGCAGACATTGAAGAGCTAAAACTAAAAATCTGACATGTTACTAGTCAATCTTTTGATAACAAGGGAGAAGTTAGTATACATGCTCCAAGAAGAACATGATGATACAAAAAACTAAATAAGAAATGGATAGATGAAGGTAAATTAAAAATGGCAGTAGATCCAAATGAAACTAGGAAATGAGCTAAGTGTTGTAAAAGAATTTGATTCGACAACATTACTATTGAAGAAATGTTAAATGGATTTATTAATAGTTCTAATAAATTAGGCTTCACTTGCTCTGAATATATTTCAAACTGAAATAAAATAAAGGAGAGAGTTTGAAAAGAAATTAGAAGAATTAGTAAAAAGTAAAGATCAACAAATTAAAGAACTAGAAGAAGAAATAAGAGAATTGGAAGAGGCATTAGAATTAGAGAAAAACATTTTTAAATGCCATTTATATACTCTTGAAGTAGCTAGAAAATGAAGAGTAAGGTAAAGCAAAGAAAAAGATGAAAACTTAGAAAAGTTTCAAGAAAAATAGAGATGCTAGAAAATGTTGTAGCATAGCAGAATTATTTAACAAACAAGTAACTTCAAGAACTACTATCTTTACTAAAGAAATAAAACAAATTTAAACTTCTAACTAATAAGTAAAAAGCAGAATTAAGCAAGCAAAAGCAATAACTCAAGAGAAGTTCAACATTTACATTTTACAAAAGAATAAATAATGAAGTTAGAATATCAAATTATTGAGTTAAGAAGAGGAGATAAATGACATTGCAATTTTTGCTCTTTTGAAAAGAAAGAAGTTTAACTGCTACTTACAAAATATTATCTTATAATACTAATAATAATGATTATTATTATTATAGTAATATTACTTATATCTGTGTTAAATGCAAAAAGAATCTTAACAATAATGCTCTACCACATTGTAATGATTGTGGTCAAGCTATGAGAAATAGAATAGATTGCTTCTATAATTTAAGAAAAGATGAGCTACCAGTTAAAACTCCAACTATAACAGAAATAATGGCTTAGAGTTATGTGGGTAGATTAGAACAACAAAACAAGGATTTAAAATAGCAACTAGTCAGTGTTAAGAAAAAAATCAGTTCTCATTTGAAAGCCTTATATGTTTCAAAGGATTAATATAATAAGCAAAAGCAAGAATTATTAAATAAAATCCAAAGATTTGAAAGTGAAGTTGAGCAATTAAAGAAACAGCAAACCCAATTAACTGCTCAAATTGAAGTTAAAGAAAATAAAAGATGATCTTGATTGAAGGTAAAAAAGTAATTTAAATTTCATAAGTGATTTTTCTTTATCTAGATATTTCTAGAGTATTTGGGTATCATTGATTTTAAAAATGTATGGAGCAATTTTTTCTCCTTGTTTCTTTTTAAAATACTTCTAATAGTGCTGTAATTTTTGGGTTTCATAGTAGATTTAATGTAAATTAGTTTTATATTAATATTTTATATATAGAGGTAATCCTATATTAATCCTATTATGGTTTATATTTATCACATTCTAGTATGATAAAGGGAACATTAAAGTTAACAAGTCTACAAGTTATGAATGAGCACTATTATTACTTTTCAAAATGTCATCAGTCACATTGGTTAATTTTATAGTTATATTATAATCAGCCTCTCATTTATGTCACATAATAGAATGTTCACTTTGTTTAGTTTTGTTACAGTCTATCCTAATTAATAACTGATGTTCTTAATTTCAAAATTATAGAAGAAGATAAAAATGATAATACAAATAGTTCTTTTAATTTATATTGTAAAATAATAAAAGCTAAAAGTCAAAATAAAGTTTCAAATCAAGAAGTAATTAAATGTTATTTATTATTTAGTAAAGCTATATCAGAAAAAACTGGATATTACAAAAAATTTTATGTAGAATATATAGTATAACAAAAAATTAATAAAGAATTACAACAATAATTTTCGAATAATATTTCATAGGATAATCTTAGAAAAACAAAAGAAAAAGCTAAAAAGATTTATAAGCCTTTTAGTAAAATTAGAGAAGAAAAAATCACATATGTATAATCAATTTTTATATGGAATATTTTAAAATTAAATTCTAATGATATTTAATATATTATTAAAGAAATTTTAATTAAAAATAAAGATATTATTTCACAATCATTTGATGAGACAATAAATTTAATTCACAATGAAATAATTAGATATAATTTTTTATAAATTTTATAATTTATATTTTAAATTTATATAATAAAATAAAAGTTTTCGATAATGTTTAATTAAAAATAAAATCAATTTATTAAGTATAAAAATTGTAAAAAAAAAATGTAAAAAAATTAAACTAATTATTTAAAACGAATTTTTTAGGATCCCACTCCTTATATCTTTGCTATTATATATATTAGTAATAGTTAAAAGCACAGTTTTATCTATATATATTCATAGTTCTAAAAATATTAAATTTTCAATAACTAATTTTTTATCAATATTTTACATTGATAATTCTTCTTCTAATTTATTTAAAAATAATTCTTCATTATTATCATTTTATTTTGTAAATCTCCTTCTTTATAAACAATATCTAACATTTGTTGAATATTATAATCATTTGATGAAACATAATTTAAATTTTTTTTATAATTAAAATTATAATGATATATTTTTGCTATAGATTCTAATATTTATGTATTTAAATTTGTTTTTTATTTTCTAATAAACTATCTAAGTAAAAAGAATAAATATTCATAGCTTACTAAATGTGATGTAATAAAAAAAAATTGTTTTTGTTAATCTAGATAATAAAGAATGTTTATCAATAATAGAATTTTACCATAAGTATAGTGTATTTTAATTAGGTATATAAGGTGAATTATAATAACCATTTTGATCAAAATATTTGCAAATTTATACATGTAATTCTTGACTAGAGGATTTTTTGTGACCAAGATTTTTTTAAATTTTTAATGCAATATTTTATAAACATTCAAAATATATATTATAAATATCATATCCTATATTTAATTTTAAAATTATTACTATAATAAAAAATAAATAAAAAAATTTAATTATCTCAGTATTGTGAGTATTGTAAATGAAGAAAAAAAGTTAAAAGATAAATATCATCATCAAATTCTAGATATCTAAAAAATATAAATTAAATATTAGATAATAATAAATTTAAAAGTAATATTAAATAATAATTATATAATTATACCTTTATTAAAAATCTTAAATGTAAGCATTTTTTAATGTTTGATAACTAATCATTAATATTATTTTATAAAATGCTACTATTCTAAGTAGTTGCAGATAGTAATCTGCTAAAGTAGTATCTTTACTTTCTAATACTAATATAGCTCTTTAATTGATTTAAAAATTTCTGATAAATTTCTAAAATTATCAAAAAACCTATTTTCTTAATATTGATTTAATAGAATTATTTTTGATTTCACTTCATAATGATTCAATACTTAATTAAATAAAGAGTTTAAAATTCAAAGTATTTTTTATTTAATTAAATATACATCAAATAAATTACTATAAAAACAAATATTATAAAATATAAAATATACATATTGTAAAGCTTCTTTTAATCTTTATATAGAAGTAACATATTCATAAATTATTATTCAACGAGTTTTAACATATATCTTTAAATTTTTTTTATCAATACTTTTTAAATTAATAGCCTTTTTTAACCATAATCTAATAATATGTGAATTTTTAAAAAATTTTGTCAAAATATTACATTTTATAAGATATTCAACTTGTATTATTTTAATAATATCTAAACTTATCAAATTAATACAATGCGTAATATATTTAATATTAATTTTATTTAGATATTTCTGAATTACTATTTGTCTGGCAACTGCTATATTTTAGAATTATCTGAGATAATTGTCACAAATTTATCTATGCTAATTTATTTAATTATATCAAAAATAATATTAGATAAATTTTATGCATTATGATGTATATTTGAAATATTTTCTAATTGTAAAGATATTCTTTTTTAAAGGAATTATAGGGAGAAAAGCCCAAATACTATTATCGTAAAGATCTATTTACCTATCTAAAGCTAATACATAAAAAATAATTAATTAATATTTAATTTAAATCATTAATTAAAATTAATGTAATAATTATATAACTCTTACCAATAATAAAATTATTTTTTGTTTAATTCATTTTCTATTTTTATATTAGTTCTAGCTAATTCTACTTATAATAAAAATCTACTTAATACTTAATGTAAAGGTATATTATATCCTATTTATAGTATTTTAATTAGATTAAGGAACTATGAGTTTTTAATAATACTGAATAAAATATTAGATATTATAAATACTTTAATAATACTACGATTAATTTTATTAATTTTTCCTTTTTTTAATTTTTTTGGTTCAAGAAAATTAGACATTACTATTTGTTTGGATTTTTAAAGGAGGTTCATCTAATTCACTTGAAATATATTTATCTTCAATATTATACTTTTCTTTATCTCTTCCTACAATACTTGCATAATATAATCCAAGTTCTTTGAAACATTTTTATAATGATTAACTAAATGTTCTTAAAGAATATAAGACTTTCTATATTTCTAATATAATTCATAACTATTATAAGTTGTAAATAATATCCTTTTGATTACTTAGGACCCTTTAACATATAATTCCAAATATCTGAAAATGTTTATTCTCCTCTTTTAAAATTATTAATTATATCAGAGTTTGCTGCAATTTTAAAAGATATTATTGATATTATAATATAAAACTATTAAAAAAAGTTAAAAGTAAACTAATATATATATAAACTAAAAAGCTAAAGTAAAAAAAAAAAGCTCAAGAAAGCTAGAAGAAATTAAAGAAAACCAAAAAAAAACTAAAATAAATCAATAAAAAGTTTTAAAAAAGCAAAATAATTTTGTAAAATAATTTAAAAGTAAATTCAGATAATGATTTATAGTATAATATAAAATTAAATCTACACTATTCTGAAGAAAATATTTGAGCACAGTTTGTTATGAATTGTGGCTTAAGTTTATATGGTATAAAAATATTATTATTTATATTTTATATATTGCATATTTTGATGCATTAATTGAATATATTTTATTTTCGTTTGAAACTACTTTGTATATTATGCATAAATAAATAAAACTGGTTTCAATTAAAAATACCTCAAAATGCAATAATTTACATATTTTCTAAATTATTTTAATATACAATTATTTAATTTTAATCAAGTATACCTTGACAAAAAGAACTTAGTGAGGTGAGTATGATAGTTTTAATTTTATATCTTCATAATCAATATTTTATAAGATATTCGCATTTATATATTCTAAGGTTAATTAAAGTAAAGATTGTATTTTATTATTTTATATAAAAAATTTCTTAATGTATTTATAAAAAATTTGAAGAATAATGTTCTAGATAGGATAAAAAGAAATTATTAACAATATTTTTAGCTCAAAAGTTATTAAATTTAAAAAAAAATTATAAATTTTTTGGTGTTCAAATACTTTTTTCAGGATAGTATATATTTACTTTTAAAAATTTTACTTAAAAAACTTAAGTATTTTTTTTCTTAAAGAATTTAAACATTTTTTTTTTAAAAAATTTAAAAAAAAAATGTTTGTTTAAATGCTATTTATTAAAAAATATTTATACTATTTATTATATTATTAAGTATTATTAATATTATAATATAAATTGTTAAGACACTAAAAATCATGATTAACTTTATATAATTTATTTAATTGTAATACAAATTTATAATAATAATTATTTGTGTAATATAAATTTATAATAATAATTTCATAAAAATATGTAAAAAAATACTTTATTATCCCCTTCCTATTTATCTGTTTTAATTTTTGCTTTATACTTTTAGATTTGTTTACATTATTTTTATTTTTTTACTTTTAGTAGTTTTAATAATATTGATATTTCATTTTATTAATTCAAATAGTAATTATTTTTTTGTTAATCTTTTAGGATTAATACCTAAAATAAAAGTGGAGTATAATTAAATATACTATATATTATATATATATAAAAATATAATACACCATCACCTGATACATTTAACATAGAATTTTTCTATTGATTGTTAGAAATTATGTGAATTTAATATTATAGGTTTAGGAATTTCAATTTGTTTTTTTTGCAAATTAGCTAGTGAAAAATTTGTCCATTTTCTAATATTAGGTATTTCTATACTAAGAATATAACTTTTATTGATCTTTCTCCTAGTCACATCCATTCAAATAAATTAGAATTACCAGAAAGAGTATTTTTTGCTTTTTTTTTTTTATCTAAAATAAGTTAAAATTAGATAATATTCATTTATTATTATTTTTTTTTTTTGATTTTAAATATACTTTTTGATTGATTTAGTTCTAAATATGCAACAGATATTTTATAAATATTTTTAATGGCAGTTTCAATGTCAACACCTTCCATTATATCAAATCCAAGATGCATTTGATGTTTGATTGCATAAGTAATCTATTAAATAAACATTAGATTTTTTTTATAAAGTAAGTATTTATTTTTTATTTAATACCTGAGCATGATGACTATCAATAGTTATTTTAGCTTCTCCTGCTTCTAAAAATATCTATTTCTTTACATTCATTTGATACCATTCTAATCAATAACTTAAAATTATCATTAGATCTGCATTATGATAATGTGAACATTATCTGAAATAATTGATATCCATTTTTTAATGATTCAATTATAACATGTAATAAAGAAGCAATAAACTAAGAATCCTGACATGCATTCATTGATCAATGATTATAAGCATAAACATTAAATTCTTAAGATTCCAATCTTTAGTATACATAAGAATTATATGTAATGTCTAACCTTTTTTTTAAAAAATTCTGCTTTAATTTCTCTAACACTTTTTGGTAATATTTTCATTTTATAATCAACAACTAACACAGCATCTTTTTTAACTAAATCTAGTAAATTAGCATTAAATTGAGTATTTAAATAAACCTTACGAATCTGATGAACAAGATAATATAATAAATGATTTTGATACTCATTAAGATCTTCATGCAAGTCTATAGAAAGTTGATTTTTAAGATGATTAAAAAGGTAAATAATTCAGCATATTCTTGAGATTTATATGTATGATTTTTTGTACAAACTCAAAAAGCTCATAATAAGCAATAACTAATATAATAATTGTATTTTGTTATTCCTTTATTATTAACAATTAGATTTTTTTCATAATCTCATTTTAAAAATCGTTGTAATTTTTTCAATTATTAAGAAATTATTTCTAAAAGTAATAAAAGAATTTTAATATTAAAATAATTATATATAAAATTATGATTATATCAAATAAATTTTACCTTTTTAATGATATTTATAATTTTATTTTTAATAAGCTTTCTTATATCATTAAATATTTCATATTCATATCGACTACAAGTTGAATAAAGACCACCTAAATTTTCTTAATATATAAATTCATTTCCTTGTAATTTAGTCATAAATATTATATGACAAATTTCATTAGAAAATTCAGTATGAAATTTTTTCTAAAGAGCTTGTTTATTATCACAAAGATATTTGATTGGTTCATCAGTTTTACTATCTGTTAATAAAAATTTCAAATTCTTGCAAATTTTTTACTGATAATTTTTCATGTGTAAAAAAAGGCTTTTTTATTGAAAAACCACTAGGTCTATTTAAATAACAGTAAATATACGCTCTTGATATCAAATCATTTGAAGCCTAATAAAAAAAAGATTTAATAAATGATTATAAAAATAAAACTTAATTACTTTTTATTAATAAATACCAATAAGTATTTTTGTAATTTCTCATATTTAAAATCATTTGCTATTATAGATAGTATTCTTTGTTTTCTATCAGCTCCTTTTTTATTAATCATCAAACTTTTTTGAAAGCAGTTCCAAAATATATTAGATGCATTGTAAAAATTTATTGAATATGTCATCAATAAACTAAGTTTATTTAATTATTTTAATGCATCTCGTTCAATATCAGAATTTAGTGATATAGTCTAAAATTCATACTATAATAAATCAAATAAATCAGCTAATTAGAATATATATTTTTCTATTTTTAAATAAATAATTTATTTTCTTCTGATTCTTATCTTAAAAATAGTGTTATATTATAACATCCTATATGATAAAGTATTGTCTTCTATGCATTTAATTTACGCTTATTTAATTGATAATTTGTAGGATATAATTACTTTAAATTGATATATAATTTAATAATTGTTTCTTGTTCCCGCCACTTGTTTAAAAAGTCACACCAATTTATATGACTATTAGTTCGTCATTTAAGATGATAAGAGAAAATCTCTTCTATAAGAACATTATTACTCTGATTTTTTTTTATTTTTTGATTCAATTTATATAGCTCATATTTTGATGGCTCATTAAATTTTTACATTTACTAATATTTATATTTCATCTTCTGATACTTTTTTTTATTAATATATTTTTTAATCACCTGGTTTAGTAACTCTTACTTCAGGATGAATACTACCTATCTGTATAGGTATTTTCATGATATGAGATGGTACTATATATCAATTTGATGAAATGAGAAACTCAAATAATATGTGAAAAGATGATGCTAGTGTATATTATTCATTTTATAAATAATAAAAAATTCTAAAAATTCTTTTTTTATGTATTCTAAGAATATATTCTGTGCATTCTGAGAAATTTATATAAAATAATGTCCTCCCAATCACGTCTACTCGCTGCATTTATTGCATTTTGATTATATTTACATGTTATTCTGGTTGCTTTAGCAATCTCAAAGAAAAATTATAATCAATTCTGTATACATTATTTCGTAAGCAGTCACAAAATTATGTTAAGGATTTTAGTTTATTAATCATTTTACGCCCTAAAAATTTCGAGATGACTAATTAAACCTATTTTTATGTATATATATATTTAAAATTTTCCATAACCTGACTTTTTTTTGAATAAAATGAGAAAAATAGATGCATCTGGAAATATCTGTTAGAATGATCAATGAATAAAAATTGGAAAGTTTCAAGTGATTTCAGCTACCCAAAATTTGCCAAGAAAAAATAAAGCCTTTTCAGGCGAAACTTTATTACAATACAAGAATAAATCAAGGTAGAATTTGCTCGTTTATTATTTCACAAAACTCGCCAGTGAAATTCCGAAACCTGGCACTCATACGAATATTACTAAAACCTTGGTCATGCCAGAAGTGAACGACGTTTAATCCTCTATCCTGAAGCTTCTTACTTGGCCAGTACGGGTCAGATGCAACGGAATCCTCACTAGAAAAGTGCACGATCCAAACTTCCTTGGGACAAAGCTGGTCGGCATACTTAATTACCCGATCAAAATGTTTTATAAGTTTAGGTATAGTTCCTGTTGCTACAAGTTCAAGGACAGCTTCAGGATGGGGATTATCTGGTTTCTTAATTGTCAGGTCGCAGTAAAAATGATGGTAGTCACCATCATCGCACACTTTTTCGAGATGCCACTGACCAGTTATTTCGAAGCCATTCACTATTGCAAGCCAATTTACTAGGATCCTATACATCTCAGCATCATATGTGCTCTCCCGAGGAACTTTCACATTTTGTTCAGAATCCACTAACAAATGATTGGAACTTTTGTAGGAACGGGAAGAACCAAGGGATATTATTTTCCGGTCAAATACACATATAGTAGACTTCACGGTCTCTAGAATATCTACCGATCCATTTGCTTGCAAAGGTACATCCACACTCGGACAGAAGCAACTTATTTCTGGGACTACACATTGCTTCTTCGAAGAGGAGTTTGTGGAAGCTGATTCTCTTTGCCTCTTTCCTAATGATGATGGTTGTGATGATGGCTGTGGTATTGGCGATGATGATCGCGATGATGGTGATGATGATGCCGGTACCTTTCTTTCTTTGATGTTCTTTCTCCACAAGCTATTAACACTCTCAACATCAGCCTATGAAGTAAACTAGGTGATTAACATTTCCCAGTAAGCACAATCAGACAAAAAAAATGATTTGATGGCGGATGCAGGATCATGTCAATAGATATATATTTTTTTTTAATGTAAAGAAAGGTACATAGCCGAATCCTTTAACGTAATCAGCAGAACTTTACTAAAAAATTGACACATTCCATGAAGTTTACTAGGGCGTGGTAATAAACGCACCCATTTCAATACTTGCAGGACTCCTACTAGGGCGTGGTAATAGGTACAAGCATCTGGCTATAAAGCCCCATCAAAGCAAATAGTTATACTAAGTATGCTTACCTTACTGCTCTTTATAAGATTTTGAGCAATATCACGAACTTCTTGGGACATGCAAAGATTATTATTGATATTATGTAGAACACTATAGAAAGTACGATGAGCTTCCTTTTTCTCAGCGAATTTATAGTTATCAACCACCGAGGACACATATTGGTGAAGAGACCAATTATCACATGGGAATGGGATGCTTTCCATAGTTTCTCGGGTGCAAAAAGTAATATCAGACATAATGATGAATGTAAAAAATGTTCGTGGAAATTTCAGCAATGAAAAAATTATAAACTTTGTTTAAACTTACTTTCAAGCTTTCAGTCCCTTATTATAAATTGAGACGCGTTAAAGTTTCGTTAAATAGAGACGCGTTAAAGTTTCGTTAAATAGAGACGCGTGTATTTAAGATTTATATGTTATGTATCATATAGGATGTTGTACAATGCTCAAAATACTATTTAGCGCAATCGGGACAAGGAGTAACCCAAATTAGGTAGATTTATCCCGCATAAATGCAGATCACTTGACGATCTGACGATGCAGATTATGAGATTATGCGCAGTTGAGGTTTGTGTCACAATCAGGGCAAAAAATTAGTATTGTAAAAAACGATCTCCGATTGGTTGTGAAAATATCCCAACTTTCGCAATAAATTGATAAACGATAAATTTTGCTATCCTATTTTATGCCCTGGTCATAATAATACAGAACAAAAATTAATTATTTTTTTTTTTTTTCGTAAATCAAATACATGAGAAGAAGCAGGGTTTCAAGGGAGGAATAAAGTATGAATGCCTGTTAAGTTTTTAAATAATTGGCATAAAAATTAGTTACAAATGCCAACCAAATTATCTTTACAAATTGCTAACATATAGTCATTTTCGAGAGTTGGGTCTCATTGAATACTTTAAATGCTCTTGCGAATCACTACTATAATTTTTATTCATCCGGAATTACTCAAAAAATTTATCTGAAACATATCACACTGTATACATATTAAAAATCATTTCCCAAGGAAAATTTATATAATTCTTGCTAATGTTGATTAGTTTACAAAGCGAAGCTATATTAATGTTTGCAGACCACACCAGATTTTCGCTTGTCTAAACCATGCTAGCATGTTATAAAACTAACTCCATGATTTGTCTTAATAATCGATCGACATTTTGGATAGAATAAAAAGTTTTCGTGTCGTAAATAAATTCTTGTTAAAGCCCCGCTGAAAATTCACGTTGTCTGCCTTTCGTGATGCTAATAAGGTCTTTTGAAATCTTAAACGAAAAAAAAAAAACAAATATTAGTTTGCAAACGGGTCTGCTTATGTGAAAATTCTCGGAATAATTTTTTATTTATAACGATCTATACGATTTATCCATATTTATCAATAAGCAGGTAATAAAAAACAAGAGAAAGAATTTTATAGTGAAGTGTGGTGTTTCTGAAAGCATTAAATTTGTCGTCAATGAAGTAAGTGAAGAAGAACATTAAAATTGTCAGAAATTGAGAAATTTTCTTGTAACTTAGCAAATAAGAGACAGAGAAGTAGTGACGGTAAACTCGAAAATTTTATCCAACAAGTGTAAATTTTACATCGCTAAGAACAGTACTTGGTCTGAAAATGATCGTAAATATATAATGGACCAGGACAAGACAATTAAGTCATTTATAGCAGTGTCAAAGAGTTGTTGTTACTTACGTGAGTTGTATATCAGATTTATAAAATCCAAAGGATATAATATTGTCACACATAAGAAATTATATCATGGAAACTTCCAGATGCCTTCAAGAAAGAATTTGTGTCAAAAACTCTATTTAACTCGATCTGATCATAAGGTGGAATAAAGACTCAAAAAGAATTCTTTCAAAGCACAAAGAAGGCAATGTAGGGTGGTTTCACAACGATATACTTATGATGAAAGTTGAGACTTTCTATATAGATTTTTTTTTCTAACGGAACGTTGTATGATTTACTATATATCTTAAAATTCGTTATTTTAAATAACTCGTTAAAATAATTATTTAAATAATGTAAATATTTATTATCTTTATCAGAATGCTTATATCAAAAGGAATAACTGATGATCAGTTGGGGATCATTTCAATTTTAATAATAGCGTTATTTTAATGGAAAGTTAGATTAATTTCTTCGTATATCATTCCATATTGTGTACTAAATATGATTTTCTACGATAATATTTAATAATCTAACGCAATAATCGCTTCCACAACTAGCTAATTGTAATTTAACATTTTCACTTTGCTGAATATCTTTGCTTTTCCACATTAGTCTATTAACACTACAAATATGACATTCGCTAATAATATAAAAGATTATATTAGTATTCTTAATTTGGATTATCAATAAATAATAGAATCATTTGACATTTACTCTTTATCAACTTCAATAAATTCATTCCATTTTTCCGATTGCTGTTCATCGTCAGATTGATATATTATTATTTTTCCATTTTCTAATCCAATAGCCAACAAATACCTGAAAGAAAAATTTTTTAAAATTAAAATTTATAAAAAATATAAATTTTGCAATTGAAATAACTTTGATGTTACCTTTGATTAATAAGTATAGGAGCAAAATCAATTGCTGTTACAGCTTCTTGTAACTTTATAACAAATATACATTTCCATTGAATTTGCTCTTGTTCCATAATTTGCGTCCAGATTTTAACCTATGTAAAATTATCTTAGTAACGTTCATAAACATTCCATGCAAATAAACAATTACAAAACATACTGTCTTGTCCCTAGATCCAGTAGCAAACAATGTATCATCATGACTCCAGGAACAATCCCAAATGATACGAGCATGTGCTCTATTTTTCGTGACAAATTTATAAGGTGTTGTACCTAAGTATATAAGTTTGGGTTATTTTGTTGAAGAGATGCATTGGAAGAATTTCATAAACATACCTTCATCATATCTTTCGAATATCGACCACATTCTATCTCTAGATACGGTCAGTAGGTATTTATCATTATGTGAAAATTTAGTTTGTGTCACCGTTAATGTATGTGATTGTAATGGATTTGGTAATTCTTTCCAAGTTGATGTATCATATAATCTAATCACCGCATGCTCGGCTGATGCTGCCTAAATCAGATATTGGAAATGAAATTTAATAAATAGACCCCCTCTAACCTTAAGAAATCTAGTTTAAGTGATACCAAACCTTACAGGCACTTGCAACATATTTTCCATCATGGCTAGCGCCGACACTAATAAGTTCAAATCCATGTCCATACCTACAAACAAAGAAAAGTGAAGATTTTCAAATCAATAAAACAAGACTTCCTTCCCTTGCAATACAACTATACAATTTTCCTACAATTTATCAATTTCAGGCCAAAGGGTATGTTGTAATAAATGTTCTTCAAAGGGTGGTTGACTTAAAGTTTGTACCAAACTATTGGGAGTGGAACTCGAATGAACATAAGATTGTCTACTTAAAAATTCTTCATCTTGTGCAGCCTTTTCAAAATTTTCTATATCCGTCTGAAATACCGCTTTATTTGATAATCCTAATGCTGGTAAATTTGCTCCTAACGGCTTTGATTCCTAGTTTGATCCATTTTTGAAAAATTTATTATTAAGGAATTATTCTGAATCTATTTAGTTATTTTATTTAATTAACTTACTAATTCTTCCAAAATTTCTTCTTTATTTAGTAACCTTGATAAAGATTGAACAAATGTTCTCGGTGCATCAAAAACTCTTATTACCTAAATATATTTATGTTAATTAAATAATTTCATAAAACCTACTCAAAATATGCGCATACCTTCTCATCAGATCCACTAACATATCTCCATTTATTTACAAAACAAATACAATGTATGTCATAACCATGAATTTGTGGTCTCGCGATTTCATGCCAAGTCAGAGAAATTTTATCATTGCTGCTGACTTTTCGGCACCATGGAGCAAATAATCTAGCGGTTTGATCAAGGCTAAATATGTGAAAAAAAGCTCCGTTAGAACTTGAAAATTTTTCACAAATTGTGAATATTTTAAGAATCTTACCTAACAGATACAAGATAATTAAAGTCTTTATCCCATGAAATATCTTTGACAGAATTAAAATGCCCACTTATCGAAACTTGTGGTTTCCAATTTTGTTCATCTAAAACGGTAGGCATATACATATATATATTTTTATAAAAAAGACGCATATAATATTTCACAAAAAAAAAAACTCTTTATAATACCACTTTCATCTTTATCAACATTTTTCCATAAATGAAATGCTCCGGTATGCCCATGCCCAATAATACAATTTCCTTCCTTATTAAATAATCCTCCAAAAAATCCAAGTGTATATCCTCCAATTTCACCTACTCTCACCTAAAAAAAGGTAGATTTTAATTATTAAATCATTACAATATATTCATAGAATGTATTAAATTGCATTTATAAATTCTGTCTACCAAGTTAACCCAAACGCCAGTATCGGCCTCGGGTTTCCATATCATCATTGATTTATCTGATGAAGATGTAAGTATTGTCATTGGTTGATGATATTTTAAATTCCCTTCAAAATCTAAAAGTTAACTTTTTTAATAAAATAATTTAATTTACGGATTTCAACATATATATATATATATATTATTTATTTTTTTCAATATAACCGTTTACCTTTAATTAAACATGGTGGTTGCCAACATACACTATAAACCCAATCATCATGTCCCATAAGCAATGCCTCAAACATAACGCTGTATCGTTGACTATAAAATTAATAAATCTAGTTAATAGATATTGATTGTAAAACATCTCATAATTTTATTACCTACTTGTTACATGATCCTTCTTTAGCAACTTCAACGTCAATAATATGAGCCTTCGTACTTAATTGTACTTTACCTCCAGATCTAAACCAAAAAAATTAGATTAAACCCATCATAAACGTTCAGATTCTCAATGTAAGGAATTCTTAATTACAATGCTCCATTTTCGGAAACATTAGCCAACAAGTCTTTAATCAAAAATCTCTTTTCACTTCCATTCTCATTTTCTTTCCCCTTATCAAATTTTTCCAGATCATTCTTGACGAGACTAAATTTCCAAAGTCTGACATATTTATCTTGTGAACCACTTGCTAATAATAAATCTCCCCCTTGTAATTTATATTCTTGTTTAATATTATTATTTGGTGGTGATATTGGTGTTGTATATGTAGCGAAAGATAATGATCTAACCCAATTTTCATGTCCTTGCAATGATAATGACTCAACAAACTATAGTTTTAATTTTTGTTGATTAGTAGTCATTAGTTGGCGATATAAATTTAACTAAGATAATAAATAAATAAATATTTGTTTACCTGGTTATTTTTTTGTACGAATAATAATACCTTTTTATCTGTACTTCCACAAGCTAATATTGGCACTGATGAATGTATAAACTTAAAATGAAAAGATCATGTACCAATTCACAATTAAAATCTCTTCTTTAAACCCAATACCTTTAGATTCTGGTAAATAAGAAATTGCCAAAGCTAAAGGATATTTTGTTCCAAGATTAATTGTTTGAATACATTCAACCAAATCTAAAAAAAAGGGTTAGCTTTATATACAGGTTTCTGCGAGAGTTCAAACAATAGCTACCTTTTGTGTCATCCAATTCACTCCTTTCCCAAATTTTGATCACACAATCTGAAGACCCTGTAGCAAACAAATCTTTTTCTATAGTAATATTTCCAGATCTAATAACTCCTAAAGTATTAATCGATTCGTTATGTGATTCTAATATCGCAGAATTAATCCACTATAAATTTATAAAAAAAATTAGAAATCTTACAAAAAAAAAGAGAATTCGAATAAAAATGAATCTTAAGGATTACTTTTCCAGATCTATTCTTTTTCCATATTCTTGCAGTTTTATCAGTTGAACCGGAAACAATTGCAATATTCGTTTGATTTGTTTCGTCTCCTAATATAAAATATACATTAGAAAAATAAACTAATGAATGAAAACAAAACGCATATTAATACCTCTATTTATAAATTCCACACAATTAACTTTATCTTTATGTCCTGATAGTGTTGCAATAACTCCCTTAGATTCCGGGTCCTGAAATGTAATATTTTTTATTATAGTTATCAAAAGAAACCGGAAATGTTATGTAAACGTACTAAATTTACCTCAGGATAATATAAAGCAATATAATTATATGCTCCAAAAGCTAATAGACCATCATATCCCCACGAGGCTACCTGTGGTAATTTATTACAGCCTATACTGGTAAATTCTAATGATACTTTTGGAAACAACATAATCGATTTTTATAATTTTATAAACGATAATTTCTTTTTAATTATTTTTAATTGTAGATGTAGATCTGATCAAGCGCTTATCTTTTAAATTTTTTATTTTCTAGAAAATTCAAAAATCCGTCGTTTTAGAATATTATTCACTAGCTCATTTTAGAACTAATATTACGTAGAAAATCCATCATAAAAATCATCGGCGATTTGAACATTTAATGATGACGTCTAGATTTTTCTTGGCAAAATTTTTAAGTATAAATAGGTGCTAGAATTTACTTTTGTAAAAATATAATTTTTAGAATAAATTAAAATATTAAAACATGGCACAATATAGCATCTATGATATTATCGCTTTGCTCGTTAGTATAATGCTTCCTCCATTAGGAGTGGTAATGAAACGAGGTTTTAATGCGGATTTTTGGATTAATATTATCTTAACATTATTAGGTAAATTATATCTTATCAATGCATCGTATTCACGTTTAAAATTAACTTTATTATTATTATCATCTATAGGATGGCTTCCAGGATTATTCCATGCATTTTATGTAATTTTTAAATACCGAGATGAATCAAATTCAGGCGAAGTTCGTCCAATATTTGGAGGAACGCGTCCAGAGACAGTAAAGATTCATTCAACAACTCAACCAACATCAAAACATTCACATCAACCACATCAACCACAATATCAACCACATCAACCACAATATCAACCACAATATCAGCCACAATCTCAACCTCAATATCATTCACAATATCAGCAACATTCATATCCAAAAGACAAAGGTTCCGTTGTTAAAGATGCTCAAAAATCTGGTGCCGGATTTTCTAATGAGGAAGTAAGTCAAGCATATCCTCCTACTTATGGTAATCATGGAAAAGACGAAAAATTAGAAGGGCAATCCAATGCTTATTATACAGATTATACGGATGATAAGAAAAGGCATCAATGAATTTTTAGAAGAATGTTTTTTTAGAATCTATTTTTGAGAAATAATTTATTCTGCATAGTTATCAACTGTTTTTTCATCAAACTTTCCAAACCATTTTTTTATCATTTATCATGAATCATTGTTCTATTTTATAAATGGAATTTTTTTTTTTATAGTCGTTGTTCTGTTAAACGCGTGAAATAATTTCGCGGTTGTTATATTTGCAAAATATTCTCACGAAATTTAGTTGGTTTTGATAAAAATGCTTTTTATTAAAAAAATTTCTTTTCAAAAAAACATTATTTTCGATATATAAAACTTTGAATTCTTATTGTTTGTAATAACAAAAGAAGCTTTACTGTAACGTCCAAGTTTTATTGACCGCAGTAATGATATTCCGCATTAATATCAACAACTAGCAATTTGATTAATAACGTGAACGGCCCAGTAATTGTCCTAAAAGTTAAAGCTGGATTTGTTCATCAATAAAAAAGAACAAAAAGATAAAGTTGTATTAATAAGAACTCTGTAATCTTAAATTTGTAATGCCGCATCTAATTTTTCTAGAATTACGAAAACAAATTAAAAAGCAATATTTATTATTTGATAATCTATTTAACCGGTCTTACAGAGGGTTTTCAAAAAGTTTTTGAACACTATAATTTGTACATTGAATTAATCAAATGAAACAAATTTTATAAATTTTTATATTTCGTAAATTATGATCATAATCTAAAATTTATTCAATTGGAATCGAAATGTATATTGTTTTCAGTGATTTTAATTTTAATGAATATAAAATATCAAAATTTAAGCTAATTTGTTGTTTAACTAGTTTTAATGCAAATAATAACGTGATTTAGTTTCACCGCCGATTTTATCACGTGACATAATATCTACCAATTAAAAAGCGAAAATTTTGTGTAATAAAAAAGTGGCTAAAAAAAAAAATTGTATAAAACGATTCTAAAAACAGTGATCTAAAAACTAAGAATTATATAGGAATAATAATCTAAAGCTAAGTATTGAAAATTTTTAATTCTTTAACTATTACTTTATTAATCCATCATTTTTTTTAATATTTTCTAGTAGTTAATGATGTATTTATTAATGGTTTATTTAGCAATTTTACTTTCTAATTCTCTATCATATATATTTATATAGTGTTATATGAGATAATTATGATATTAATAGGATATTAATAGGACATAAATGGGATAGATAGAATATTAAGATATAGTGTAAGACAGATTAAGACATATAGCTAGGACATAATTAGGATAATAAATTTTAAAGACATCATAAATGTAATTATTGTATCTTTATATCTTCATAATTTACATATAAAATTATAGATAGTTATTAAAGGAATGCTACAGAAATAAGTTTTAATAAATCTGTATAATTATAGTTACATAACTTTTTAGTCTAAATACCATTTAAAAACATATCTCAATCTAATTATTATTTTTTCTGATATTAACCTTTGTTTAAGAAAATTAGATTATAAAGATATTATTTACTATATACAATAATCTAGTTTTGTTAGATCATTATTAATATCTTTTTTAAAATATTTTTTATACATTAAATTAATCTTCTTTTTAGATTAAAGATTATACTTTTCAAGCATCTTTTTGATTCTTTTTGGTTATTCTCTTAATTTTTATACTAGGTATTTAACTAAATTATATGTATTTCTTCTTATTTTTATTTATATACTGACTATTACATATTTTAGATTATATTTTTAAAATTTTAAATTTATTCTTATTGTAATAAGTACATTTTTTAGCTATAGTATTATAGTTTGTTAATTAATTAAAATAAAAAATAATAAGATTAATATCATATATAGTTTAATAATATAAAATTTTATTTTAGAAAAATTAGTTATTCTATCATATATTTATATTCAATATTTATCTACTTATATAAATAAAGAATATAAGTATTCTTATATTTAATGTGTAAATTTTTCTACCTTTGCTTATTAGATACAGTCAGACCTCTCTAAATACACCCTTCAGGACTGAGTAAAAGAGTGCATTTAGAGAGGGTGTGCATTAATGGAAAATATATATTTTAACAAATTTTTA
>CAJVPP010000602.1:0-29058 GCA_910592005.1 Funneliformis mosseae
ATATTTTCTATACAGTCTATTTATTTTATTTACTCTATTTTGCTTATAATTTCTTTAACATCTATAATTTATTTTATTTCTTTTTATTACTTTTATAGTTTATATTATTTTATTATATTTAAGTATATTTTTATTAAAATATATATTTATATTTAGTTAATTTATAGTGTATTAAATAGTTAACTGTAACAAATTAATTTTGTATAAATAGAATAGCTTTTTGCTTAAGTTGTAAATTAACTCTTTTGCGAGTTTTAAGTTATAAATAAAAAAATCAATTTAAATCCATATAAACTACTTTTCTCTTTAACGTTATTCCTCATTTAGGATTATTATGATACCTTACATTAACTTACTATTAAGTTTATCATTACGAATTCGATTAAATATATCTTAAATTCTAAAATATAATAAATTGCTGAATTAATTCAAGTATAATAGAAATTTGTAAAACTTAGAGAAAATCTTAAGGTTAGAAACTCCAACATATAGAATCAACTACTATAGTCACTCAATTTAGATGTTAAGATAAATAAAATAAATCTGATAACATTATATCTTATGATCTACTAATTCTTATAATAAGTCTATATTATGTAATTTATTCTTATTTTATATCATATAATTCATATTTTATATATGATTTAGTTAATTACTTATTTATTATCATATGATTTAACTTTATCTTATATTATATGATTTACTTATATTTTATTATATATTTACATTTTTTATCATATAGATTACCTTATATTTTGAGTCATGTAATTTACTATTGGTATTATATAATTTTGATTAATAATTTATCTATTATAATTTTTGCAAATTATTTTTTTATTATATCTTTTATTCAATTAATTATTTTTTAATCTTTTAATATTGTAATTTCTTTATAATATTTTTTTTCCTTTGATAAAGTTATGTGATATACTATTTTACAATTTTTTTTTTTGAAATTATTTTGAAACTTAATTATAATAAAAGAACTATCTAAGAGAAATTCTACATAATGCTTTAAAACTAAATCCTAGTTACTTATTAGTAACTGTAATTTATCTTATATACAATAATGATCAAAAGTATTGCATTACTTTCACATTAAATTTAAAATATAAATTATAAAAGTTAATATAAAAAATTTATATTTATTTTAAATCCTGAATCTCCAACATTATTTTAAAATAATTTTTTTGCTTAATTCATAATGTAATTTTGTATATATTGTTTGATTTACAAAATATTGGATTTTTAACTTTTTATTTAGAATAATGACAATAAAAATTAATACTTAATTTTTGTTCTCTAAGTAATTAAGAGTTTGCATTTCAAATATTGTAAAAATTGGATCATTAGTTATAGAGAAATCAGCTTTTAAAAATCACAAAAATCACTATTTTACATATGTGTAACATTAATTTTCGTTGATTTTATAATTTTTAAAAGTTAATTTCTCTACAATTAATGATCTAGTTTTTACAATATTTGAAATGCAAATTATTAATTACTTAGAGAATGAAAATTAAGTATTTATTTTTATTGTTATTATTCTAAATAAAAAGTTAAAAATCTAATATTTTGTAAATCAAATAATTTATACGAAATTATACTATGAATTAAGCAAAAAAATTATTTTAAAATAATGTTGGAGATTCAGAGTTTAAAATAAATATAAATTTGTTATGCTAGCTTTTATAATTTATAGTTTAAATTTAATGTGAAAGTGATGCAATACTTTTGATTACCACTGTATATTTGTTCAGAAGTTTGCCATTTAGTATTATAAATTGTATTCATTAAGATTTGACTTTTAATTAGATTTAACTACTGTAAAGTACTAATTATACCATCCTTTCTATGTAAAATATCCCTTAAGATTTTGGGCTAAAATTTTATAAAACTCAGATGGTTTATATAAGGGTATTTTATTTTTAATCAATAGCTATAAAATTATATAAATCATGTGATTAAGATATTATTATGATATTTATTTATCAAATACAAAATTTTATTCAGACTTTATTATTTATTTAAATATTAGCAAAATTAATTTCATTTCAATTATTATAATCCTCCTCTTGAAATTTATTATTTTCAATTAATTTATTATTTTCTTTATTTATTATAAGACTATCATAATCAAAAATTATGTTATTTTAAAACCATCAGTTTTAACTGAAATGCTATAACATTTGAATAATTTACAAATCAAACTTGTATTAATTTTTTTCTATGCATCTTTTACCAATAAATAATATATCAAAAAATATGAAGGTTTTTTAGTATATTCAGATGAAGTTAACTTATGAACTTTATTTGTCATCTACTTATTATAAAATTTATAAATCTATTAAATTAAATATCCTTTTAATTTATATAATAATATATATAAAAATAAATAAAATTAATTAATAATACTTACATTAAATTTAAAGTTTTTATTAATTGATATATCAAGAAGTTACAACTTAGATGTTAATTTTTCAGGGAGTACTGTCATATTAGTTACTTATTTATGTAATTTTTGTTTAATAATATCAATTAAAATAAGAAGTGAGTTGAAATTAGAGGAGTCAACAATTTTTTTAGACCAGATATTTTTTACCTATTACATCATTTCATTTTATTAATTTCATCCTTTTACATTTACCTTTACAAATATACTACTAGGAAATATTTCTCTAGGTATATGTTTTAATTTAAAAATAACAATAGGTGGTAATTTTGATTTATCAACTATATAACCTAAAATAACTGTAAATATGCTTCTTTCATGTATAGTAGTTTTAATATTAATAGTATTAGAATTGTATTTTTATAAAGTATATAAATTAGGTAAATCAAAAGCTACAGGTATTTCATTCATATTTCTAATAAGTTGAAGTAGATAATTATATTATATTTTTCTATAAAGAATAAAACTCAAAAAACTTTGCTATTTTTAAGTAAATCTTCTGGTAAATGTTAAGATACTGTTATTTTTTGATAATTTGAAAAATTATAATAACTTATAAAACAGTTCATCCATTTATTTAAAAATTTAAAAAAGAAATGTTGGAATATTTTTCTTGATATTTATCAGTTTATATAAGTTTTTTAACTTTTTTTATTATCATATTTCTAGTAATTGAAAGACTTTGTTCTTAACATTTCAAAATCCAATTTGCTAACTCATTTTCTAAATCTAAAAAAATAGTTATCTATCTCTGTATAACTTTAATAAATGAGATGCTGAGGCTTTAAACTAATTTTTTTTCTTTCTCTAATCACGAATTTAGTTTGATTGTAAATTAAAATGTTTGCATTAGTACAAACACTATTTAAACTATTTAAAAATGCAAAACTATTAACTTTTTATAAACTAACCAATTTCTTATTTTTTAAGAGTAAATTTATAATGTTTAGTATTTTTATTTGCTTTAACTATTCTTAATAGTGAAACATAATACAAAAATGTGAAATACATTACAAAAAATAGAATATGATAATGCTAATAAAATCATATATATTTATGATTTATATAATTTGATTAAATCACCCTCCTTCTTACAAAGTATCCCTGATCAAATCACTCAGGTATTTTGCAAATTCATAGGTGAATTTGTAAAATACCTGGAATGGTTTAGTCAGTATTCTATAGTAACCTTTAAGATTACTATCAGAATTATATAAAGAGATTACTTTCAGCTATAAGAATTATCATATTACTATTTTACTAACATTAATTAGAATCATTATAATTTTTACTCAATATTAGAATATTTATTATATATGATTAGAAAGACTTAAGATGAAATAATCTTACAAAGCTTATATCTTAAAAATTATCATTCCTGTATAGAACTAAAAAAGATAGTTGATTGTTATATTTATATCATAAATATACTAAAAAATTAAACCTGATCTTTATCCCTAATGATATTTCAATTGGATAATGCTGCAATTATGTAATATGATCTATTATTATCAAAACTATATATAAATGGTATATAATCTACTAATTATTAGTTAATCACTTTTTTACTTGTATAAAAGTCTCTAAATTTGAAGATATAAGACAGTATCTATTACAGACTTATTAGCAATAACTAAGTTTCTATTAATTTTTGACTTTCTTTACATCTACTTAGTATTTAGACATAATAAATTCATTATAATAAAATTCTTATAAAAATCATATAGTTTTATGTCTTAGTTGAAGTTTAAGTCTATGGCTATTACAGTGTAATTTACATAGAAGTTTAATTATTACTAATTGAACTAAGAATATTGATCCTATTAATTTACAATTTCTTAATTTTACAATATGATATTTATAAAGTTATGCAAATTATTTTATCATTTGATTTATAAAGTTATCTTATATTTATTAGAATTAAATATTTTAAACTGAAAAAATTTGCTTTTTTATATATTTAGTTTAAAAGATTTGACAATTATAAAAAATTTTTTTATTAAATATTAATATTATAATAGTTGTGATAACTGTTATACAAATTGCTTTTATTATACTCAAATATTTTCTGTATAAATCATGTGAAATTGATACATTTTATGTACATATTATATGTAAGCAACTCTAGTTTAAGTAAATTAGTAAATTTATATAAATTTATTAAAGAATAATTTCATGTAAATATAAAAATTACATTAAATTATAAATTATATTTCACATGCAGTTGATCAAACATACATTGTTGATCAGCTGATACATTACATGAACCAACTCATTTCTATCCATTATATCTTTTCTCACTTGTCAAGATGACAGATAATGATTGTGATTTTATGGATATTGACGATGAATACATTTTACAGGACATCACTTCGCAAATCGTAGAATTTCGTAAAGAGAACGCTTTAGATACATATTATGAGAGTTCTTTAACGGTGTGTACTTTCAAAAGAAATTTATTTTGACGCGTTTTTATAAGTATATCAAGAATTAACTCTGATAAAATTAGCTAGACACAAGAACCAATTATTGAACAAGGTCCTGGAAAACTCAAACACGTCTCTGTAGTAGTCGTTGATACAAACTTTTTGATATCCCACCTTGCTTTTTTGAAAACTCTCATTTATGTACACGCAAAAAAATACAAATTTCTTATCATTGTACCATGGATAGTTTTACAAGAGCTTGATGGTTTGAAGAGTTCTCGGTGGAAGAACGAAACCTCGTCAAGTCAACATGAAGTTGGGAATTTGGCACAAACTGCAATTAAATTTCTGCATAACTGTTTAGTTGACAAGGAGGAAGGACTACGCGGACAAAAAATTGATGAAAAAGTAGAATTTAATGAGGTAACGTAAACAAAAAAAAAATGAATTTATTAAAGTATATTTCATTGAATCTGATTGATTTTTGGTATTAAAGAATAATGATGATAAAATATTGGATTGTTGTAGGTATGTTACCATTTTCATTTTAACTATGATTACTTTCTTTTATATTTAAATAAATAAATTATATAAATTATATATATATTTTAAAGATATTTTCAAATGACCACTCAGCGTCCTATAATACTATTGTCTAATGATAAAAATTTATGTGTAAAAGCAATGATTCATGGTTGGTGATACCTTTTTTATTTTTCATATTAATTCAAAGAAAATGTTATAATGTATACATTGAAATATTTTAGGTATAATAACGGCATCTTACCAGAGGTCGGAAGGACTTGATAATATTTTGAAGAAAATATTATCCAAGGAAAAGCTCAACACTGATTGTTTGTTAAATAATGGATGGGAACCTGTTTCTAAAGAGTCAAGCACTATAACGTTACATAATGACTATGATATAAAATTAGTGACCGAAAATTTTGATCAGGTAATTTATATAGTAATTTTTTACATATTTATTTTAGATGGATAGTATCTATTTTTTTCAATCCGGAAAATTTGTACATTAGGACGCTGATATAATGATGATGGATTATGACGAAATTCCACCAGATTCTTCATCCTCAATGCAAAATCAAGCATCCATGTATGAAGCTCAATTGCAGAATTCTTCTATGCCATCTGCGATGGTATCATGTTCGCCAATGCTGACACAAAGGTTACATTATCCAGAGCATTCTTCTATTTACGATTCAATACATGCACCAAAGAACAAGAGTAGTAATTCGGTTTCATCTATCACAGCATATGAAACCATAACGTATTCTGCACAAAAAGATAATGGCCCGACTTCGTTTTCTCTTGACGATTCAATTCATTCACCAAAGAATATTAAAAGATCTACAAATAATAACAACAATCCTGAACTTATTTCACAAGGGGTCACCTCACAAGTCTTGAATGATAAATGTGATCAGAGGATAGAATCAATAGGAATATTAATGATGAATGAAGAGGCACCGTACTTCCCAGAAAGCGTATTATCAAGACAAATCGAATCATTTCAAGAATGTTTTGTGACAAAAATCATTGCTAATCTTAATAATTTACTTCCGCCTGCAATCTCGTTTCATTTTCAACAATGCTTTGGTGACGATTGGAATTTTGTTGTACCAGCCCAGCCTTGGTCTTTATTTACGATGTTGAAGTTCATGGACCGTTATTGGTTCACGGTATTCTCCGACGTTTTTCAAGGAATAAAGAGAATTCGTATTGAGACTATTTCAAATATGATTTCATTTATTTCTATTTGGGATAAATATGAACAAAATAGAAAAATGAATTTCAATATTAGAGACATAATGCAATTTCTAAAAAACTCGGAGATCATAATCAAGATGATATATGATGGCGTAAAATGGAATGACGAATTAACGATTGAAACAAAACGAGTTGCAAAAAATTGGTGGAGTGAATTTGAATCGTCACTCAACATAATTTCATAAAATGTAGTTATTTAATTGTCAAATATTAAAACATATTTGGTATAAATCATTACGTAAACATATAACACGTTGAATTATTCTTTACTGTTAATACTAATATGATTCTAAAACAAATCAAATAGAATGTCAAACATTGTTTTTTGTTGGAATATTTTAAATTTGTTCACATGACTATGCGAACTTTCATATATTTATTTGATTCAGGATTGGCGGATTGGCCATCCATTTTCAAATTCAGCATATTATCACGAGAATCAATTAAAGTATATTTATTTTGTGGCACTGTCATATCAGATGTCAAATGGAGATCTTTTGATTTTAAATTATATAAAATCTCTCAAGAATTATTGAGAACTGCCATAGTTTTTTCCTTTATTACAAAAACTACTATATTTACAAAAATTTACAAAAATGTGGAAAGCTTTCAATAGGAAGCGTATTGGTTATGCCGGTGTTTTATTAGCCACGGGAGCAGCCTCTTACCATTTTTATAATGAAACTACGCTTAAAAAACGTCGCTTACAACCATATAGACGACACCTTGCTACCTTTTCGCCAGATCTCTTCATGTCCGAAACGCATTCAGACGCGTTAAACACGGTTCAACTTGAGGCTTCATCAAATAAACCTCATACTTTATGGACTCCTCCTTCAAGAGGGGAATTGCTAAACATGCTCAAAGGACACAAGGATGAACCACCTTTTGATATTCTGATCATAGGTGGTGGAGCCACGGGATCAGGCGCGGCGCTTGATGCTGCTACAAGGGGATTAAAGGTTGCATTAGTGGAAAGAGACGACTTTGCAGCTGGAACTTCCTCTCGTTCTACAAAACTTGTTCACGGTGGTGTTCGGTATTTAGAGAAGGCTGTAAAAGAACTTGATTACGGACAATACAAACTTGTAAAAGAAGCACTTCATGAGCGTTACACATTTTTACAAATTGCACCATATCTAAGTTACCAATTGCCAATCATGTTGCCTATCTACAAGTATGACTTTCGCGATCTTTTTTTCAATTATTTTGATCGTTTAAATGAATTCACAATCAACATTGAATGTATAATGATATCGTTTATTAAGGTGGTGGCAAGTCCCCTATTTTTGGTTTGGTTCCAAGTTTTATGACAAGCTTGCTGGAAGAGAGGCTATTGAAAGTTCTTATTTTTTGACACGTGGTAAAGCGCTTGAGGCCTTTCCATGGTTGAATAAAAACAAACTAGTCGGTGCAATGGTTTATTATGACGGTTCGTAATATAAATAGCTCAATTACTCAAAGTAAGAAATTGATATTTTTCGCTACGGTGTCCCTGTTATCGGTAGATCATTGATGTCGCGTGCATTCATTCATTCATTCATTCAGGTCAGCATAATGATGCTCGTATGAATGTAGCGATTGCTTTAACAGCAATTTCACTTGGTGCTGTCGTTGTTAATCATGTGGAAGCAACAAGGTTGATAAAAAATGAAGACGGAAAGGTCAGCGGTGCATGTTTAAGGGATACTCTAACTGGAGAAGAATGGACGATAAACACTAAAGGTGTTATAAATGCTACCGGTGCATTTACAGGTAAAATAATCTCTTCTTGTTACTGTTGCTTGGATGAACGTGTAAAAACTTAATGGATTGTATTTGTTAAAATTTTTTTTTAATTTAATGAATCTTAGATAGCATTCGTTCGATGGACAATGTTAAAAATGATAATATTGTTGCTCCTTCTTCTGGAGTACATGTTATTTTACCAAATTATTATAGTCCTCGAAAAATGGGATTACTTGATCCGTCAACTTCTGATGGAAGAGTTATTTTCTTTTTACCTTGGGAAGGAAATACTATTGCAGGTACAACTGATTCACCAACAGAATTAACGTATGACCCGATGCCAAAAGAAGAAGAAATACAATGGATATTAGATGAAATTAGGCGATATTTAAGCCCGGGTATATTTAATTGTAAAAAAGTGTTTTATATGATTGGTTTCTGTCTTGTTAAATTTATTTATTTTTTTTAATAATTGTAGATATAAAGGTTCGTCGAGGTGACGTATTGGCCGCATGGTCAGGTATAAGACCTTTGGTGCGTGATCCTTCTGCAAAAAACACTGCTGGGTTAGTGCGAAGTCACATTATTCACGTCAGTGATTCTAATTTAATCACTGTTGCTGGTGGTAAATGGACGACATATCGTGCTATGGCTAAGGATGCAATCGATAAAGCTATTGATGTGTTTGGTAAGCATGTTTCTTTTTCTCCTAAAGAATAAATAAAATAAAATTACTAATCTGATCAATCTGAACTCAATATTCGCTTATATGTCGTAAAGAATTGAAACCTATAAACGAATGTCTTACAGAAACGGCCAAGCTTATTGGCTCTCATGGATATTCAAAAACTATGTTCATTAAGCTAATTCAACAATTCGGTTTGGAAACTGAAGTAAGTTATACCTTTTTCCGCATCGCAATACAATATTTTCTAATTAAATTTGGAATTATTTAGACTAAAAAATTATTGCTTTACACAGACCGCTCAACATTTAGCAAATAGTTATGGAGATCGTGCGTGGGCGGTCGCCGCACTATCAAAACCTACAGGAAAACGATGGCCGGTATTTGGTCAACGTTTAAGTCCATTCTATCCATATATCGAAGCTGAAGTACGTTATGCTGTTCGTCGAGAATATGCTTGTACTTTAGTGGTATGTAATTTTTATTCCTGTAATATTTTGATATTTAAGCTGTGTTATAAATCTCGGTTTATTTATTTTAATGTGATTTATTCAGGATGTTATTGCGCGTCGCACAAGGTTAGCCTTTCTTAATGCTCAAGCAACCCTTGAATCTCTACCTTACATTATTGAAATAATGAGCGAAGAACTTGGGTGGACACCTGAAAAGCAAATTCAAGAATTCGATAAAGCCACCGAATTTTTGTTCACTATGGGATTACCTCGTCCAAAAGAAAAGTTGACCATAAACAAAGTTCAAATTGAATCTGCTAAAAGTTCAGAGCATGAAGACATTTATTCCCGTTCACGATTTCAACCAGAAGAATTGGCTAGTTTCCAAAAAGTCTTTTCAGAATTGGATGTGTCAGGCGACGGGCGTATCAAGACGGCCAATATAGACAAGGCTTTAGCGTTTGTTGGATATTCTATACCTGGAAACGTGTTGAATTCTATTATGACCGATGCGAAATTGGATGAAAGTGATTCCATAGAATTTGAAGAATTTTTAGAGATCATGAGTGGTGTGAAAGATTTGAAAGAGTCACAATTTAAGAATGCATTGTTTGATCATCAACCTGACAAACACGAGCAAAAGAGAATTCCAATTGAAAGATCATCTGGTGGCGTTTAGATCTCCAAAGGAATCTTATAGAATTGTATTAGATGAAAGCATTTTCATTCATTTTCATTCATTCATTCATTATGATAATTTATAATATTTTTATTGGTTAAAAATCGATTAAAAGCGATCATTTGTATATTTAACAATTGACACCATTTCTTTTTTTTACCTTACAAGGTTGTTAATGACTAGTAATGACTTAATTGAATTTTGTTATTTGTGACGCAGCGTTCATAACGTCTATCATCTCCAAAAATGTAGCATTACTACTCTATTATGTCATTATGACACAATCAAAAATCTAACAAATAAAGGTTACATATATTTTTAACCGATTTTTGGCCTCCAGCCACGCTTGTGACAAGCCCAATTCTTTCGCGTCTTGGTCAATTTTATTATAGACTTTTTTTTGTTTTAAAAAATTTTCTTTTAGTATGTGAAGTCTTAAAGTAATATTTGTCCAAAAGTATATGTGCAAAGGCTTTGTCGGTTCACTGTATATACACGACACCAGTTTTTTTTTTTTTTTGTATTTAAATAAATAAATTATTTCATGTAATTTAGATTTTCTATTAATAAAAGTTTTTTTTTCTAATAAAATAATTTGGTAGTATTTCCCGTAGGATATTATATTTCAAAAAGAATTATGGAGGCGGGTCCTCTTTCAGCAACTAATAATGATACATCAAATAATAATAGTTTTCAAATAGACAATGAACCTTATATCAATGGTGGTGGCCTCATATATGCAATATTAAGCTCGGTTTCTCTCTTTTGTATGATAATTCTTTCAATTATATACGGACGACTCGATTACAATCGTATATTTGTATATTTTTGTATATCCATGGTTTCACTCTATATACCCCACGTACTTGGAGCTTGGATTTATGGAGCAAACTTAGATCAAGCACCCCAAGTGATATGTTGGATTCAAGCGTTATGGATCAATGCATCAGGGATAGCTGCAGGAATCACAGTATTAATATATTCCTTTGAGATTTATAGGAGTTTGGTTTTACGCGTAACTGAAGGTGAATGGCTACGACGAAAATTTTATTTGGCCACGTTAATGATCATTCCAATATTGGTCGGTATTATTCCTCCAGTTTTAATTGCCGAGAGACCGAATGGAATTTTGCCAGGCCCGTATTTTTGTGTTCTCTATAAGCCAGAGGTGCCAATGATTTTTTTTAGGTAGGAACTTGATTTATTTATTTCATTGATTCGAATTTACTTAATAATGTTATTTATACATTTATTTGCAGTATTCAAGGTTGGAACACTCTAACAAGTCTTTTTGGAATTTATTTTTCGATACGAACTGCCATCATGGTAGTAAAATTTATTTATATTCGAAAAGGTATTGTTAAACCAAAACCCTCCTCAATCGTAACTCGAACATCCCGTAATACTGGAGTTGAACCTAGTGCAACAATGGCATCACTTCCAAATTTTCATAATACGCGACAAATTGATGAGAACCCTCCCCTTTCCTCTAGAACTATTGCTTCTATACCAATTTTTGTATGTATACGGTTAGTGACATTTGGAGTTTTATATTGTGCCGTAACTATTTTAGTTTACGGAAGAAATTTAGTTTTAAGCATCAAAGAAACTCCTTATGATCCTAAAAAACCTTTTATGGAATATATAATTGCATCGTTGGGTATATTATTATTCGTAGTTTTTGGAACTTCAATGGAAGCGATTCGAGCGTATTGGAAATTCGTTAAAATTATATTTAGTTGTCAATGTTTTAAACTGGGACGCGATGAAAGTTTTAGTGATTGGGAAATTCAGAAAGCCAAAAGAGAAGAAATGGAAAAGGCCAAAAATTCTAAACACAGTTCGCGACAAAGTGATAATCAAGAAATGACTTGATCTATTTTTTATTTTATTTTATTTATTAATTCTTATAATATATTTTGTCTTATTTTATATATATATATATATGTAATCATCTTTTTTGTTATTATCATCATAATTTTTTTTGTGATGTAAAATTTTTTATTCAATAGATATCATACTTAATCACGTGATTAGTTGCCTTAGCATGAAATAAAAATCAGTCGATAAGTTCAATTTTCGCTTCGAAATCATGATATAAAAGCAAAGAAAGTTTGCACTATTTTTGTTTGATATAAGTGAGAAGAAAACTGTGTTTCAACTCTGATGTCATTCATTTTTATTTCGAGTGTTCCATAGGAAAACGTTGTAAACAGTGAAATTTATCAAACAACTATTAAACGCGCAATTTGTGTAAATCCAACAAAGCAAAATAATGAATGGTCCTCACAGTGCAAATGGAAAGCAGCGTGGTGGCAAAGAAGTGATCGGAGCAAGTTACGTCCCAGCCCCAAGCGACGTTCGTTCGTCATTACAATACTCTGCTTTAGCTTCACTTACTCCGGCATCAGCAGGTTTTTTATTTTTATTTTTATTTATTTGATTCTTATTTTCTGGGGATCAATGTCCGCAAATGACTCTGGGGGGTCTGTTTAGATATGGGACTAAAAAGCTCGCTTAACAATTCTTTCACTCCTGTCGAAAAGTTATAAGGGATATACCTCCTATAACTATTGCATTCGGAGATTATATTACTTGCAATCCAACAGATCCTGAATACGCACGTATTGGCAGTCTCTTGGATAATCCATCAGCATCAAAATTTCCCGACATATCTCTACATGCAGTTCGTGGATTGATTAACCAGGCTGATGTGAGCTATGTGTAAGTGGTCAATGGTTTGTCGATTTAATTTATTACGGTCCTTTTCATAATATGTAGAATCTATCATATGTCGAAACTGTTACAAACATAGTTTGTTTTACTTTTGACATTTTGAACTCGAAATATTATCAAAATTCATAGTCATTTTCGTAAACTTTTGATTTATGAAATTTTGGTAATAAAAAAAAAAAAGTACTGTTAGAAAAGGGAGAATTGACATCGTATGTGTTGAAAGAGTTCATTTTGAATGATTAATGAATATTTTTTTTTTTTTTAACTAGCCGATTCAAGAGCCCATCGGTAACATTCCAACAACCTTCTTTCGACTATGCGATCAACCCTCAATTTAAAAATCAACATAAACGTCCGTTCGAGCAAACTATGGAAATTATCCCTCAAGGCAGTATGGTACCAGAACAGACCTATAACCATGATTTTTATGGCATTGATTCCTTATCATACAATAGTACACCAGAAATTGTCATGAATAATAGTTCTGTATCTCAGCGTATTGATTATAACCATAGTTCTTACAAAGGATCAAGTATTTCACCCACTCAAATGATATCCAATGATCAGAGAGAACAACAGAATACGTATAATAATGAAAACATTTACAATAACTCAATTATAAGTAATACGTTAGAAAGTCAAGAGATTAAACCATCATCATTGGTTTTTTTGGATACTCCAGCACATTCAAGTCGAGATTATCATCCTAACGTTTATTCAGAAGTGAGCGAAATTCCACAAACTTATCAGCAGAATGAACGTCACAATTCTCCACATGTTGTTATAGAAAGTACACCTATTTCAAAATCTTATATTCAGTCAAATTATAATGTTTCGAAAGTACCATCCGATTCAGATTCACAAGAAATAGAATCAAACAATTTAATTCCTCAAGTCGTTATTGCTCAGGAAAAATCTTATGTGAAAGATTTCAATGATAATCAATACGTAGATTCGAACATTATCTCAACTGCAAAACGGCAGAGTACTCGTGCGCCATCCCCTAAAGTAGTTATAGAAGTCACACCGAGAAATAAATTAGAAGTGTATCGCTCGCCTCAAAAATCAGAGTTTGATTCGATCCTTAACTTGCAGCAATCTCAGAAAAAGTCGAATCAGGAATATAAAAAACATAGGGATAGGGATAAGGATGAAGAACGAAATGGAGAGAGTAAGTTTAAATAGTTTATATCAAGTTACTTTTACTTTTTATTATAACCTTGTCTTTAATTATAATTTCTATAGGCGCACTGATCAATTTGATTAATTATATGAGTACGATATTTGAAGCTGAGGATTCCGTCGACATGGAACAATCCTCTAATAATGCATTTGCATCAAATTCAACACCTCTACTAGTTCAGTCAAGCATGGGTTCGAGTGAGCCCTTGCTTACCACAAGCGCAATTCAACAACTTACGAAGCTTGTTAACAAAGTGAGCCGTTATAAACGTATGGAAGATGCTGAAGTAGACGATTTAGCACGTCTTTTGAAAATATTAGATCGTTCTGTGCGTGAGGTTGAAAATTTGGATGTATTACCAAAATCAGCATCTCAAGTCCAAATACACGCGACAAATTCGAAAACTAAAGTGAATCACAAAAATTTAGATAATGACATAAATGAAGATGATTCCCATGAGGATGAGGAAGATTCAAAAATCAGACAAATGGAGGAAAAACTTGAAAAAATAACTAACGGAATTGACGCCGCAATAGCCGCATTTTCAATCATGACAGGCGGTAAATTAAGTAAACAGGTTTGTTCCTATAACCTTTACTGTATTACTTCATTATCTGTGATCATGATATATTAATTTTAATTTAAATGTGCGATTTCGTATTATTGAGTACAGCTATATCCCGAAGATTTAATCACTTCAAGTTTAAATCTTGTAAAAAATCAACTTGGAGGAATTATTTATCGCTTTTTGGAATCAAGTACCTCTAATGAGGAATTAAGTCGTATGTTATTATTCTACATTGAAAATTTTTATGGGTATAATTATTAACAATCCTCAATATTGTATAGTTGCAACAGATTCCTTATTGCTCGAGATTTCTGATAAATATCCTTTTTTCATAAAAGAATTTCTTTTTAATCATTTACGGTTTTATGTATTTTAAGGATCCTTGACTATTATTATTCTGGTTCTGTACTTCTCGTTTAAAGCGTAAAATTTCAGGGATGCTTCCAGTTATAACTACTTATTTGAAAAAGTTATACGACTTGATGCAGCAAGAAGAGCTTTCGGATAGTATTGTCATAACAGTTAGTTTTATCGCCATTGGACCATTTTTTGTTGATTCTTCTGGTGGAGGCGGCAATAATTTTTTTGGAATCAATGTTGAATCCATGAAATTGGTTGCACTTGGGTTATTGCGATTGGTGAGATATGATTATCTTATTTTTTACATGTTGGTTGACGTTTTAAAACTTATTTCTAATTAAATTAATAGGTTTTCACAAATAATCAAAAACAACGTACTTGGATTTTAGAGGAAATTCTAACCTCCCTCATTAAATTACCTACCGCAAAACGTAATTTGCGACAATATAGGTAATTAAAAATGGAATCGTAATGGTATATAACTGATCTATTATTATAATAAGACCCTTTTTACTTCGTCATTATTAATTATAGGTTACCTGATGGTAAATCAATTCAAATGGTTTCAGCACTTATTTTGCAACTCATTCAAAGTTGTACTGCTGGTACAAATCAGTACGATTCTAAGGATATTGATGGTCAGCGTAAAGAGGAAATTCTTAGAATGGAGATCAATGACGATGTCAATAATTTTAAAAAGGTTTTTTTTTTTTTATTTTTCCACTAAAACGCATTATCATTCATTTTTTTTTAGATCACAGAATTTATTTTAGTTAATATTTAATGTAGTGTGGCGGTATTTGGAAAACAGGAATAGACGCAGCTAGCGTGAATGCCGGCTATGTCTTCAAATTCTTGCTGGCAAGGTATTTTACATTCTAAAGAAGTTGATTAATTTTTAACCTTTTTCTTAATATATATATATATATTTTTTTTTGATATGACAAGATGTACAAAATCTATTAAAAACTCAAATGATTCTGAATATCGTGTCCTGTTGGATAACTTTATGGAAGATGTAATTACTGTGTTAAACTTTCCAGAATGGCCTGCCGCGGAAATGATAGTTCACATTTTCAGTAAAATTATGGTAATATATCTTAGTTGAGTATATATATATAAGTTTATTTTCCTTATTTTTCGATTCATTCATCTATAATTCATTTGTAAATCTTAGGTCGGCTATATTAATGATAAGAAAGCAGATACGTACACGAAGTCCATGGCTATTGATTATTTAGGAACCATTGCTGGACGAATAAAAAAATATGCCAATAATGCTCTGATCAATGGTGAGAGTACATTGGAGGATAATTGGGAAAATAAAGAAGTTCGTCATTGTATAGATATGGCCAAAGATATTCCAAGGGGAGAGGTATGAATAAAATGATATTTTTTTATTTCTAGTCATAATAAATATAAATTTTGTAACTATATTTCAATTGGTCCGATTTTAGATTACTAGTAATACGAGTTTACAGGCAATTAAAAATCTTTGGGAATGTCAAAAGACTGTGTTGACATTTTTGAAATTTGTTGCGTTGCAAGATCCCGGTGTACAGGTATGCGTTTAACCTGTTAGAACTTGATAAGTCATTACGATGAATATCATTGACTATATATTTTCAATTTTATTAGTGCGCTCGACAGTTTTATTTGGCAGAATGGGGATATTCTTTTGTTAGTACACTACAAACTATTACTGAAAATTTGTCAAATGAAGATAGCGAAGATAATGACTTAATCCGTTCATTGAAAAAATTGTTGGATAAAATCATTGCCGAATATTGGCAAATGTTTTTGGATGATAACATTAATCAAAGTTTAGAACAAAGGCAAGTCAGTTTGTAGCTTCCTTAGCAATATTTTGTTGGCATTCTAGTTGCTTAGTTCTCCATTATTATCTGAATAGGTCATTCGATACTGAACGCTCTGATATCAGTCTTATAACCGAACTTCTTGCAACAAGGCAAGCTCTTTATCAGAACTTTGACTCCATTCTCTCAAGGATTTTGGTTTCACTTGATACGGGAGTTGTTGCCTTCCGAACCAAAGCTCTGAGGGCGTTAGGACAAGTAGTTGTTAATGATCCGAACATTTTGAGCCAAGTAAGATAGGCATACAATGTTGTTCTTTATTATTACTTGTTCCGTGTTGATTTGTTAATGATGTTTTGAATTCGTAGGTCAATGTTCGGCAAACAATTGCACAAAGGCTTTCCGATAATTCTCCGGCCGTTCGCGACGCAGCCATTGATCTTGTCGGTCGATATCTCTCGCAAAAACCCGAAATCACTGAACAGTATTATAAAGTTATTAGTGAACGAATTTTGGTAATATATATTTTCATCTTTGATTAAATGGATATATTTTCAAGTACTTTTCTGGTAACAATTGATTTTGAAATTTTAGGATACTGGTCTCAATGTCCGAAAACGTGTTATCAAATTACTTCGTGACATATATCTTAAAAGCACGGATCAGAAGATGATGATAGACATTGGCTGTAAAATTCTCATGCGTATAAATGACGACGATAATCATGTTAAAGTAACAAATTTGTCAGTGATTAAAATTGTTAACCAATTCATTGATACTAATTAGTGTTTTATTTGATTTTTAAGGACTTGGCTTTAAAAACCATTCAAGAATTATGGTTTGTACCTTTCAAACATCAAAGGAATGTGACCGTTGACATGGATGATCTTGATGATGATAATGAAGGACAAAGTGAATTTACCAACATGTATGCTGTCGGCAAGAAGGAAGTTTTAAGTAGAAGTTTGTTAATTGTTGGAGTTGCAGGACGCCTTGGCGAAAGGAATGGTAATGTGTTGGGAGGGCTATTCAAAAAGGTTAGTTTTGTTTTTCATTAATATGAGCATGTTTCACGTGAAAGAAGTTGATAAATTGCTTTTTTTGAAAAGATTATAGAAAAGGATGGAAAGCAGAAACGAGAAATCTTAAATATATGCCAGTGTATGGTGGATTGTCTCTTTGAACATCTATTGACATTACAAGATTCTAATTCAAAAGTACTTACTTATACATGAACTTTGAAAAAACATTTTTTTTTTTTGAAGAATCGTTGATAACTAATTATAATATTATATTTCTTTCTCTCAAGACTGAGGTTGTAAGTTGTATCAGCACCATATGCCTCTTAAGTAATGCTTCTCCTTCACTTGTTCGAAGGCATGTCGCCACTTTGCAACCGTATTTAAAAAGTGCTAGTTCGGTAAGAGACGTGATGTTTTCTATCAATAACATGAACCTTTTTTAATTTTATTCTGGATATTATAGACCGATGAACAAACAATCTTGTATTATGTATTAATAATCTATCGAAGTGTTCTTCCACTTTTAAAACGACCAAATCCAAGCTTTTTAACTGAGGTAGAGCAAGCACTTCTTGGTCTACTTACCAAAAGTCCACAAAAGGTAATGATTTGAATTTAAAATAAACATGTAATATTTGTATATAAGTTAATCTTATAACTATTTTTAGATTCTTCAAGAGGTTGTGCCTTGCCTTTGTGTTATTGTGGATAAGTTAACACATAACTATGCTCGTTTAACGAAGCTACTAAGATCTTGTATAGGTAATACTTTGTAAACCTATTTTCATGTGATTAAATTGAACAATTACTTACCTTCCGTATATCTATTAACAGAAAAACTTAAAATTGAAAAAAAACATTTGGATACCGGAAAAGAGATATCTTCGGCTCGAAATGTTATGGTTCTTCTTTTGATTATCGGTTTATTATGTAAAAACTTTGATTTTGACAAAAAAAGAACAGAACATCCAGGTTGGTGACTATTAAAAATATAATAATTTGATTGTATTATTATCATTTCGATAACGTTCACTATTCTGTTTCTTAATAGACGAAATGAAGGAATTAAACCTCATTGACAAGGTTTGAACGAATATTGTCTAATATGCTTTAATGTTTTAATATAATGTATGATAATCTATCATTTGTTTATATGAAATTTAGGGACCTATAATAGCAATTGTTTTCCAATTAGCTTTATATTTTTGTGGTGAAAGCTTATCAGAAACCGTACAGAAAATGGCATTACAGAGCTTGGGTAAGGAAGGATATTAATTAACATTATGCACATATAGCATTATTTCTCACCTTATTAATGTTATCTTATATATAGGATTCATATATTTGTCCTATCCAATAATCATGCTCAGACCGGAAAGCACCAGTCTAATGGATCGTATTCTAAGTACTGGGGTCATGGATATGAAAATACAATTAATGAAGGTATTCGCCGATTTCTTGGTAGCAGAGCAACAAAAGATTAACACGGATTTGGAAGATAAAAGTGAGAATATCGTGATATAATTCATAACATTGATTTGTTTCAGGTTATAACTTACGTAATTCCTTTTTTATAGAACAAAAAAAAAATGTTCCTGTCGATTTAAAGGTTTTGATTGGAAATGCGGATGAGTTTGCAGAGGCAGGGTAAAGTGATATGAACCGTTTAAAATTTATATTATATTTATTTCTTTATGATTTTTCTTTCTAAAAAAAAAAAATTTTTTTTTTTTTAAAAGGGTGAGCAGCTCTTTAATGCAACGATATCTCGACCAGATCCTTGAATGTACTTTTGATCAAACGCAGGGTTTGAAAACGATTGCTTTAGATGTCTTGGGCAACATTATTCAACAGGGTTTAGCCCATCCTGTATTGGTTTGTAGGAGCTTTTGTTCATCATTTGTTATATTTTGTCGATGTTATGTTTATGTTAAGGTTTATATTTTAGTGTATGCCAACAATTGTTGCCATAGAAACTAGTCCGGAACAAACGATTCGCGACAAAGCGTTTAAATTGCATCAACTTTTAAATGAAAAGCACGCTTCATTGATACATTCTCGTAATGTTGATTGCGTCAAAAAGGCATACGCTTTTCAAAAACAATTGGTTGGTAATAACCTCGTTGGTATGTTATATAAGAATCACAAAATCAAGAACGTTTTTATACATTGTTTGTGGGTCTTTAATCTAATTATTTTTATAAGGATATGCTGTTCGAAATGATGAGGGATATCCGGAGGCTTTGCTTAATCCAATGTATTCTTTGTTAAAAGAAAAACGACAACGTCGCAATGATTTCTTAATATCAATTGTCAGGACGTTTGATTTTGATCTAATACGATACGATGAATCGATGGTATGAAAAACAAATAACATTTTATGGTTGCTTTAATACGTATTCATATGCGTTTCTTCCAATTATTTCATAAATTTATTATTTTATTTTGTGTAGGTTGATGTTGGTTTCTGTAAATTTGTCGCAGAAAATCTTGCTACTATTGATTATAAATCCTTGGAAGAAGTCCTTCATGTTATCTATTGCATCAATCGTGTTTTATCAGTTGTTGCTATAAGTATTCTGCATTCCATTCAACACAATGCAAAAGTTCTTAATATCAACGTGGACGCATTTAGTCAAAACAAATTTTCCCAAGAACAAATCCTTGATAACGTTCAAATAATTGTTGGAAGGAACCTCCCACTTGATTCGGATCCGCATAATGTTCCTATGCTTAACGACGAGGTTAAGGAAATTAATGGGAGATATGAAACTCTAAAGGATAACACTAATTTAAATTCAACGTCAATTGATATACAAAGTTCCGCATTTTTAGAGAGTGTAGAGAAAATGGCAATACAAGATGTTCAAGAGCGAGAATCGATAAATAAAGATAAAGGTAGATTTATGTCTCGTCTTTTGCAAATTATAGATAGTTATATTATAATATTAATTATATTTTAAATAATCGTGATTTTTTCATTATTATTCATAGAAACTATTTTACCATTACCTTATGCCGCCAAGGTTTCCATTTGCATGGCTATTCTTATGTACTTAAAAGAACATTTGAAAAAGGCATACGCACTCAGTGAAGCGTAAGTCAGGATTCTGAGAGATTTTAGATGTCCATTATATGCGGTTTATTGACCGCGATTTTGTATAATATTTAGTAAATGTCAGAACTTCAACCCAGCCCAAAGTGGATCTAATAAAGATAAGCCGGCGTTACGTCAACAACATGCTCCACCAGTGATTACATGGGAAGGTCTTCCATTCGTAGATAAACCTTTGTTAACTGATGAAGATATACATCAACAATGCGAATTGGTATTGAATTATATTAAATTTTTTTTTTTTTTTTGTGGATTTACCTTGAAATATTCTTTAGATAAAATAAACATGGTTTCTTTGCTTCAGTTCAGAAAACTTATGTCTGATGATGGCACGCAAGAAGAGGAATTTGCCAACACGGAGATGGAAGCGGACTCAATTAACAAACAATTGAATGGTTACGTTAACGTGGATTTCGATGTAACGACCATGTCATTGTTCGATGAAACAACGCCAACGATAACAAAATCGTCAGGAGGTACCCCTACAAAGAAAGGAAGCGTACGTAAATTAGGTTCAAAGTCAAAAAATACGTCACCAAGGACACCAGGAAGTGGTAAAAAAAGAAGTGCACCTAATGATGCTATGTCTAAAAAGTCTAAAAAGAAACGCAAATCAGTTATAGATAATGTGACCGATGATGAAGAGGATAGTGACTTTCAGTTGTAGTAATCCATATTTGATTAATAATAACTAATAATAAGAACGATCATTCATTTGCTATCCTTTTGTTTAATTACTCATTAATTGATGTATTTGGTAAAAAGAGGTATATTTATGATTTTCAATGCCATTTCAATTCTTATAATTTCTTAATGTTGTTGTTTGTAATATAGAACATAATTAATTTTTTTTTTTTCATTTAATCATTAATTTTTGTAAAATATAATCTTTTCAATCAATCATTTAAAAATAGTTTTGTGTATTTTTAGTTCATTAACCCTTTTTCAAAAGGTTTTGTCTTTCAGTTTACGGTTAAGAATATAATTAATTAAGTCATAACAATAATAAATTAAATAGATTGATTTTATTATTATTTAACTAATTGTAATTCATTCATTACCATATACCTAGAAAATAAAATATATAAGTGACGAAACCAAACTAATTGAGTTTGATGAGTTGTCATAGCTTTTCTTGCTTGCATAAAATGATTGAAGGTAGAAATAAAAATGAAATTGGTTTGATTTTTAAATAAATATGTTTGAGGAAGATCAAATATGGATATATATTTTCTTAATACCGAGACTGTTGTTAATTTGTATAAAATGATGTTATTTGAACTGGTAATGGATTGGATAAAATTTCTAGATAAAATACATGAACAAATAAATTAGTTGATTCAGTTACCAATATAACAATAATTCATTATTTACCTAGCACCTTTAAACGCAGCTATATGATTTGGATGTGAAGAAACCCCCTTCTCATCAAAAGTTATAATCTGTAAATTTGAAGTTTTTTTTTTTACCTTTATTTTATTTTTTTTTAAAAAAAAATGAGAATTTACAATGCATACTTACAGTGTCAATTCGATGAGTTGTTACATAATCGTTTATTATGTCAGATATTAAAGAAGGGTCCCAATTATTATTTAGACCGTCTTGTAATAACCTTAATTGAATCAAAGAAATATTTAATTTGACAGAGGCGATTGAGAGATTTTTACATTTTTGAGATTGTAAACTTACGGATGATCAATAACATAAACATTTCCGACTTCAATCCCAAGCGTAATACAACTACGCTCCAGTTCTTTCTTTCGTAACTCCCCCAATCCCGATTCATTTCCTAAATATTATATATATTTTATCACCCAGATGATTTTTTAATTCCATTCTTAAATAACGAAAAAAACTTTTTAAAAAATAAAAAATACCTATTGATAAACATAATACATGAATTTGATTTTTTCTATTTTGCAAGGACAGTAAAGTGGGACCAAAAAACATACATTCATCATCAGGATGAGATATAACTAATAAAATTTTGTTTTCACTAAATTGTTCTTTATTATCATCATTCATTACAACATATACAATTATTACATTTATTACAAGAAAAATTAAGGAATATATTATGAAAGAAATCATTTTTTATTTTAAAAAAAAAAAGGGATTTTAAGTTATGCTTGAACTGGAATTGCGATTTTTTAATAAAAAAAAAATCCCCAACTTGATCAACAAATCGATTACGTAATGGGTCCATGTCAACATAAATTTCAAACAAGCTTGTTTGTAGAATTTTAGCCTCTATCTTATTCAAATCTTCAAGAAAAGATGGAGGTAATTCCAAATTTAAAACGACTTTTCAATGACCATTATACATACGATGTGGTATTGCGTATAAATGGAAAATGTTATTTTGCACATAGTATTATCTTAAAATATCAATCAGGTTATTTCTTGGAATATTTTAAAGAGGGACATGATGATAAAAGGAAAAATGGAAAGTATTATATAGATTGCTCTTGTTTAATGAAAAGTTGTATTGTTGTGAAGAATTGGTATGACATTTTTAATAAAGAGGATTGTAAAGATGAAAATGATCGGTTTCATAATGTTGAATTTTATTATGATTATGAAATTTTTGGTAAATTCCTATCATATTTGTGAGTATCATATTATTTATTATTAATAATTATAATAAAGAGGAAATGATAATGAAATTCATTTGATTTTTAGTTATGGATGTCCGATTTACATGAGAACAAATGAACAATTATTCACAATCGCGTATTTAGCAAAAAAATTCAAAGTAACGGGATTAACAATGATGATGGACGGTTTACTCAAATATTTACCAACAGCCTGGCAACAAAATGATATTGATTATTGGAAATTTACTTTGAATATTTGTAAGTGGCTTGAACTTGATCAAACTCAATTAGGAATTATGAATTATCTAAAAATGAGGGAGGAGAATGAAGTAGGTTTGAGTAATGAAAAGAAAAGGAGGAGGGATGAAGAGGAAAGTGAATCCTCCTTAACTTCTTTAAGTTCTGGTTCCTCTTCTGAAAATAGTTCAAGTGACGAAGATTCTGATTCTTTAGCTGAAAATTGAAGATGATAAATGCTTCTTTAAAAAGTTTTTAACAGTATTATAGCTTATTTGCTAGTGTTTGCATTTTTTATCGCAATCGAAATTAATGCACATGTAATATTTCATATAATCAGTTAAAATCGGATTGATTTTATTTTTAATTGACAAAACTTTATACACAAAACTATATATATATATATGTGTGGAACAATCATCCGTTCTACGCTCATTTAGAAAACCCATTTTCTTTTTCTATTTTTTCTTTTTTTGGTAAATTGCTGTTTACATTACAGAACAACCTGAACCGACTATAAAATAATAAAAAAAAGCGAGTTAAAAAGATTGATTAAATGGTAAAAATCTTATAGGAAAAAAATTTTTTCGCTTTAAAACTTACCGATTTTACGGCGCTTAGTCAATGTGTTACGAGCTACTAAAAGTGATTCATCCTGTTGAGCTTGCAGAGGAATGGAAATAGGATTTGGAATTTCTGCAGGTAAAGGAGATGCCATGATTGAAACAGGCCCTATAATGCCCAAGAAAGTGAAAATACCAGCGAAAATTGTTGTGATTTTAGCAATTCCAATCATGGTGAAAGGTTCGTAAAATTTTATAATAGGAAAGAATGTATAAAAAAAAGATTATTTTTCTTTTAATCTCTTTTTAATGTCCAAATTAATTTTTTTTTTAAACAAAAAAAAGAAAAAAATCCTTTAGAATTTATCTTTTTATGTTTATTTTTGAAAAGAATATAAAACTTCTTTTTAATTCGTGTTACATAAACCGACAAGTATTTAATCGACCATTTAAAACAATTAAAACCTTTTAAGGATATTCCAGGTCTATTGTTTTGTATTTGTTTGTGTCCGAAAAATATGGTTTGTTATTCACAATTTCGCATGAGAACCAATTCATATGCTCACTTAAAAGCACGAACTTTAAACCATACATAGCGCATGTTAGATGTTGCGTAAAATCCAATTGATTGTCAAATTTTTTGTATTTTAGTATTGATATCAAATATGAATAAATTTTGAATAATTAAAATTATACATAAATTTTTTTTTAAAAAAAAAAAGTTGAATTTCTAATTCTAATTTATATTAAAAAAAAAATTTTATTTCACATCTATTTCAGATATTAGAAGTCAAATATATTTTAGGCTAATTTTGATAAATTTGATAAATTTTTAATCTTGCTTTTCTAATAAATTTTAAATCAAATACATTATCTTCATAAATTTAAATTACAATAAATAATGGTTGAAAGAATGATCCAGCCAAGGGATAATTCAAGATAAGGTAGTTAAAAAAACACAAAAATTTCTATTCTTATATGGGGTGAATGCTGGAAAAAAGGATTAAATCAAAAATTTTTTTCAAAAATTTGTTCTTAAGTAAAATTAAATCTGATCATCTTATCTGATCCAAAACTCTCATTATTTAAAAAAATAATTTTTTGATGATTTGGTCCCTTTTTCTAGCACTTATCTCATATAAGTTAATCTGTTAGCATTTTAAATTCTTAAATTTTTAAATACAATTTAATATTACAATGATATTATTAAGCATAATTATAATATAAAATTAAAGTATTAAATTGCTTTATATAAAGGTAATACTAAATGATTATTAATAGATATCTTTAATTTATTGAAAGCCAATTGATAAACTTCTTAAAATATTGTAATATGTTTTGTTTTTTTCAAAATTTTGTTATTTATTTATTATTAATAGATAATTAAATAATAAAAACTATTATAATACAACTTCAATATATGTTAAACATTACGTTATAAAATAAGTAACAGATTTTATTTCTAACATTAAAAAATTCATTATCTTATAGAATACTATTTAAATAAATATAAATTAAATTTTTATTTATAAATAAATAAAATGAAAATTTTTTACAATAAATATTATTAAATTTAAATATAAAAATATTATAAATATTTTTATGTTATTATTAATTTTCAAATAGTTATATTTTCATTTTTAATATTTTTATTTAATAACAAATTCATATAATTGTAATATACTATATATTAATTATCTAAAAAATAAATTAAATCATGAATTTTATATTAATTAAAAGAAGTTATAATTAAAAAGTAAGTAAATTTAAAAATTAAACTTTTTTTTAACAAGCATTTAGGTATTTGCAATAAAAAAAGAAAATTAACCAAAAAAATAAATATTTTATGAGCTAAATATAATTTTTTTTTAGTAAAATAAGTTTAGATTTAATATTAATTCAAAAAAATATTTATTTTGAAGCTAAGTTTTAACTAAATTTTATAAATCATTATAAATACTAATTAGTAAGTTTTTAGTAATTTTATCTTATATATTATTAATTTTATTTTAGATAAAAAAAATGTTAAGCTAATATTTAAATAAATAAATAATTCTAGCATTATATGATTAAAGATCAATTAAAATATATAATAAAAGAAATTTTATATTAATTCTATTTAATTTTTTTTTAATTTTATTTCAAATAAGATATATTAATATATTATTAAATAAAAACATAAATCTATATTTTTTTTTATTTTATTTATTTATTAAGATTAAGAAAATTTCATTAAAATACTAATTTGCATCCAAGTTTTTATTTTAAAAATAATAAATAAAAAGATTTTTATAATTAAAGTTTATAGTATAAAAGTTTTAAATTTATAAATAAAAGAAAGTGACCTTTTTTTTAGTTTTAGTTATATTTGCATAATAAATATAATAATTCTAAAATTTTCTTTTATGATTTGATAAAAAATCATATATTAAAACTTTAAAAGATTCTATTTTTCAAAGTGATTAGTTTTATGATTATTTTAAATATTTTCTAAATTTTAAGATTTAAGAAATTATTATAAAGTAAAATAATTATATTTTAACAATATATTTAAAACTTTATCCTATTTTTTAAATTAATATAATCTATATCTTTTTTTAAAACTTTTTAATTTTTTTTTAATTGGTAAAAATTTTTTATAAAATCTACTTAGTAAAAAATTTACTTAATAAAAAAATTTGCTTTAAATTTTAAGATATTACTATTAATATCTTGTTTTATATTTAATGTATTATTAATTTAAAAGTTAATTTTTTTTATCTCTTAAAATTATATAAACTAATAATTTTTATCTTTTAAAATATCTGTAATAATTGATTTTTTATTATTATATTTTTGTATAAATTCAATATAAAAAGATTATATTTTCTTTTTTATTTTACATAACTTATATTTTTATCTTTTTAATATTTATTATTTAATAAAATATGAAAGATTAGATATTTATCGTCATTTTCAAAATAGTATGATTGGTAATTTTTTACCATTTATATAAAAAAAAATTTTTTGATTTTATAATCTTGACAAAATAAGGTCACACATATATATAGTATAAAAATAATTATTTTAAGTTTCACATAATACTAAGCCATCAATTAAGTTTCAACTGATTCTAAGTTATTTCTTATTTTTTTATAAATAAATGAATATATTTCGTAAATTTAGTGAAAATTGTATTAGCGTATTATTTATCTTCATGCTGATGAATTTTCTTCTTTAGATATTGCTAATTTATTATATATAAGTAAATGTGTTATAAATAAGATGAAGAGATAATATAATCATTAGACATATGTTAAAGACCCTTTCAAAAGAATTTCTGGTTGTAGAAATCTATTTAGTAGGAAAGATATGACTATACTTAGGAATCTTGTAATAGGAAAGATGGACTGGTATTTGGACAAGTTAGTATATGAAATGGAAAGCTTAACTAAAAAAAAGCATATATTATAACACTTTAGCATTAACTTCAATATTTAGAAATTACTAAAAAAAAGGTAATCTAAATTTTAACTTAAGTATTTTTTATTGATAAAGTTACAAAAAGCAGCATTAAAATGAAAATGAATTTGTACGCACTCATTATTTAACTATAATTAGTGAACATTATACATGAAATCAACTCATTTTTCTTGATAAGAGTGCTAAAGATAATAGAAGTTTGTTATGATTATATAGATATTCATCCAAAAATATGTCAGTTTAAAAAAAATAGTTTTTATACAAAGAAAATAATATACTATATTATTCGCACTTACATTAGAAGGATTTGTTACTATTAATATATTTGAAGGATCATGTGATCGAAAAAGATTTATTGATTTTGTTCTTGGTCAAGTAGTAAATAATAATTATAAATTTTATTTTATTTACCTTTATATATAATTAAATAAATTTATATATTATTTTTTAGGTACTAATTATAAATCTATATCTAGGAGATAATAGTGTTATTGTAATGGATAATGCTAGGATTCATCATAATAGTAAATTAATAAAGTTAATAGAAGGATTAGGATATCATGTTATTTTTCTTCCATCTTATTCTCTTGATTATAATCTTATTGAAATTGTATTTTTAACTATTAAATCATAGATTAGGTGATCAGACATGATAAAATAGATAAGATCTAAAGAGATGGTATTTTTCACATTTAATGCAGCTGATTTGCACTGACCAGAATTATACAAGCTAATGACAATAAATAAAAATGATAAAGATGATGATAGCATAAGGAATAGGAACAAAAATATAATAAAAAACCTACATATTACAGCTTGATTCTTTAATAAAAGATTCAAGTATTCTTTGATAATATGCTGAAATCACAATAGGATCTAGAAGACTAGTAGTTCAGATATAAATAGTAACATAAGAGGAATATATATGTTCATAAAATTAGAAAGATACACAATAGGTAAAATTTAAATAGAATTAAATAAAGGATGATCAAAATATATTAAATGAGTTAGCAAAATAATTTAATTTATGATGATAATGATTAATCCAGGACTTAATAATTTTATATCTGATAAGCATTTACACTCCCTGGCCAAAAGTTTAGGACCACCTGATAAATTTAAAAAAAACTTAATTTTTTTATTAAATTACATTTTATCATGCTATAAAAAAAGCAAATATAATAATTT
>CAJVPP010000603.1:0-29050 GCA_910592005.1 Funneliformis mosseae
CACTAGAATTAAAAAGATTGGTAAATTAGCTGAAATGACTCCTAAACAGCAAAAAGAACAATTTATTCGTGGTCTGTTTCCAATGAATCAATATAATCTTCGAATGATGGCCAAATTTCATAATACCCAGGATAATATTACAGAAGCTCTAGCTGAAGCAGAAAAATTTATATTATCTCAAAAGAGCGCGCCATCATCTTTTCCAATTTTTCCGGCGGCCAATCCATATGTAGAAACTAACAAATTAGGGATAACTAAAATGGAAATTGAGAGCTTGGTAAAAAACACAATAGCATCCTCAGAACCTCAATAGCTTCAACAAGTGGCTTCATCGCAATTTCAACCACAACCTGCAGAAATATATAAAAATTTACGAGATGAGAATATAGGTAGATTTATATCATAGATTACAGGAGAAACTCCAGAGTTTACCCCTGTTCCCAATCCTGAGTTGCTACCGAAACTAAAAAAAAAGATTGAAGTTGATTCTGATGAAGAGCTTGCTGGGCTCACGAAAAGGCAGTTAAGTTTACACGTGGCTAAAGCAATTAAAAAGCTGTGAAGACGCAACAGCGGTGTTCTAACTGTAACTGGACTGGACATAATTTTCGCAAATGCATTTGAAAAAAGAAAAAGAGGTCTAAGAATGCTAAAGTTAATCTTGCTACTATAGATTCAGGTTCTGATTCAGATTCTAACACCTCATCCAATGATACATCGTCTAGTGATGGTTCTGATTCTGGCACAAGTTCTTTCGATTCTGAGGGTGATATCACTGTTAATATTGCTAAATCAAAAAAAAAGTGAAGCAGAAGTCTAGCCCTAAGAAATTACCCTCAGAGAAGCAGTCTAAGAAAAAATCCAAGTCATATAAATCTGATAAACAAGCTGAGAAGACAAATATTGAGAAGTCTGTAGTTAACTCTGATAAGGCTAAACGAAACAAGCAAAGCACTTTAGAGGATACAATCTACAAGATTATTCAAAATGAACTTAAATTAATTTTTCCTGCACTTATTACCCAAGATTCTAAAGCTAATGCGTTAAAACAAGTACTTTCTATTCAGGAGCAAAGTGATGAGATTCCAATTACCAAAGATATATTGCTAGATCTAGAGGAAGACGAATATTTGGATGATCTAATGGAGATTGATTTTGTTCAGAAAAAGGAGCCGAAAACAAGTGTTGCTACTGTGAAGTGCAAAATCAAACGCTTAAAGATTCCAGCTATGACTCTTGACTCTGAGGCAGAGCCTCCGATTATATCAAAGAACATTGTTGTTCGTGTTAAGGCTAAAATAGATGAATCTGAAAAACACGACCTTAGCGGTATCGCTACTGTCCCTATTGAATCTATTGGTATTATTCGCAATTTGCCAATTACTTTAGCTCCAAGACTTACTATTTACGAAGATTTTATAGTTGTAGATTATTATAAGCTAACCCTAATATTTTCTAACCAACTTTTGAAGAAATATAAATGCGCAATAGATTGGGATACCAATGAGCTAAAGATCTCTCTGAATGGAAAAGATTATATTATTCCAGTCACCATGCATAAGGTCAAGAACAAGCTCGAGGTGAATTGCGCGATTAGCATAGCTAACAATGATCTATCAGCTTTAAATAAGATTTCTCAGGACCCGCAGGACTTGTGTAGTGCCTTAACAGCAAGCGAGGAGGATATATTAAAAAAAAGTAAGTTATGAAGAGCTCGAAAAAATGTACGATTCTCTTAAGTCTAAAGAGGATCTTAACGAATTGTGTGAGAAATTATTAGTACGCTATAATAAATTAAATGGGAAATATCTTCTACATGGCTAAACGCCTATTCACCTTTGCTTTATTTTTTTCGTCTCTCTTAGCTTCTTTTTCATAAAATGCATTCAGATCCTCTTTGCTAATATTTAAACCTTCAGAACCCTCTGGGCTTGTAGATGTTGGCTGATTCTGGATAATAGATGGTTCAGAGATTCTAACGGATTTGGACTTGGGTTTCTTTCCTCTGATCTTTTTTACCTTACTCCCAGAAATAATATTGCATTCCACAAGATCCACTTGCTGATACGAATCAGATTCTTCTGACAGCGGTTTTATATCTTTAGGGTCTATTGGTGGGTGAGTTCCTCTCCAAATTTGATACACCCGCCATGTTGATATTTTGTATTTGTTAGCCATGACTTCTGATGCCCGCTTCATTGAATTTTTAGCTTTAATAATATCCTGGATATCTTCAGCAAATAGGGGTTGCATCTGAACGCAAATACCGAAGCATTTTTTACAAATAGACAAAAAAAAATCTTTCAAAAAAATACCAGTATATTTTCAATATATTTTCGATATTCGTTCGATTTCTGTTCGGTATTATCGATATATTTTCGGTAGATTCGGTAGATTTGGTTCATTCGGTCTAAAAAAAAATTGCCAAGTAAAAAATTTTTAATCACATGTTTTTTAACATACTAGCAACTAATCCGAAAAAAGCTATGACCAATGTGTATATCTTGAAAAATATTAATAATAAAGGTCATAGGCTTAGTAGTGCGTATGAGCAAAAGCTTGAAAAAAAATTGTATACTACTCTTAGTTCTAAAGCCGAAATTAATGATTTTTGTGAAAGTTGTTGGCTAAAAATTCAGAGTATTCAGAGCGAGAGGAGGAGTTCCTTCGAATTTATGCTGATATGGGAAATAAAGCTAGTCAGTTAAATGCGTCCAGTACTGAACTTAGATCCAAATTTATTTCTGAACGGAGGTCTCGTATTGAACTTGAAGCCGAAGTCAAATCGCTCAAATCAAATATTAAAACGCTAAAGAGAGAGGCAACTTTGACCCAGAAAGTTTCGTTCACTGACAAGATCTAGATTCTTTCTCTTGAAACTAAAATACGTAAATTGAAAGGTGAGTTGGATAACTTGAAACTAGAGCAAGCATTATATGATTCTCTCAAGCTTAAATTAGAGCGAGCGAATGAGGACCTTAGTTCAAAAGAATATACAATAGAATGTATGAAAAAAGGGATAGAGTCATCAGATAACATATACAAACAGAAGCTGAATATTTGGTCTTCAGAATGATTAAAATTGATGGAGGAAAATAGGTCCCTTAGAGATCAGTTAGCGTTAAGGAAAGAGTCAAGAGGTGCTTTGTATAATGAAGTAGATCCTCCATCTCCGCTTATGAACGATTCATCGCAAAAGCTACCAAGTTGGGTCAGTGATAATTTAAGACCCCTCGTTTATGAGCGTGGTCTTGAAGATAAAATTATGAAACTCGATAAAAGTTTTGCCAGAGAAAATATATTAGAGGCTTTGCAAGAGCTAATACCCCAGAATGAGATGGTTTCGAGAAGCCAAATAGATACCCTACCCAATCAATCTGTTCATAACCAACCAGCACATTTTGAAAAGTCTATATCAAGAGAAGGAGTTGCGAAGCAATCAGGTGGCGCAAAAGAAGTGGTACCATCAGCTCAAGTAATGCCTCTAGCGGGTCTCTCTAGAACCGCACCAGTCGTTAAAAGTTCCTTAATGCCATATGCTATACTTGCTTTACTACTGATTGTGGTTATATGGTTCGTGATCAGGAAATGGTGGAATTCAAGGAAAAAAAGTAACACTGAATACCCTCCTAACCAGAACTATTTTTTATCATCTCCAGACATTTCTGAGGTTGGGCTATATGATCGGAGGTCAGAAGTTCGAAGATAGGAATTGAAGTTAGCCAGTATTATTAGACGAAAAATATATGCAGACATAAATAATATTGCACAAGTTCTTTTAGCAAGGTGTGGTAATTTCGGCTAAGAATATTTAGCAATATAGTTCAATAATATCGTCTATATCTGCCTTAGACGAATCATCTTTTTTATCTTCCTGTAACTTCAATAACACTCGATAATGTGTAATTTCTAGACCAACTATCCTATACCAGTATTTCGCAAATTAACTAGTAAATCATATCTATTTTCTAGATTATATGATAACATGTATCTTTCTAAGGACATGGCTTTCGATCTGCACTTACCGACTTTAGTAACTAATTTATACATTCCATCTTTACAGCCAATATTGATCTTAGAAATTTCTGCAAGTAATGTTGTTAGCTTTAAGCGGATGCATTCCTCTTACTTGTCTAGTGCATTGAGGTAAGAAGACCAATAAGCATCATTTCCCAAGTATTTTTCTATTTTATTAGAATAAGTAGTATCATATAAATTTTTCGCATAAGTATTAGCCTCTTTTCACAAATGGGATATGATGGCATGATCTTTTTCAAACCAGTATGTAGCTCTTTGATATACCTTCTAATCCACTTCTCAGCTGATTTCTGCGCTAAGGCATCTCTTATTTTTGATACCTCATCTTCATCCATTTCATCTTCATCCTCTTCATCTTCGTCCAGGTCATCTTCATCTATCCCATCGTCGTCCGCTTCATTATCGTCTGCTTTATTATCATCTTTTAACTTTTTTAAGACTCCCAACACAATTTCAGATAATGGCTGAAATATTTCATCATAGTTAATAAATCATGCATAGAGGCTGATAACAGTTTTCAGATAATAGCTGATATCGATCTTTTTACCTAATCGCCTCACTACCTCTGGATACTCCATTTTATCCCCTACCCTTTGTGACGAATCATTCTCAACTACAATATACTCAAAGCGTTCGCCTGGTTCTGGGATTTCATAAAGATAAGTCTCAGGTGTTAGGCCCTTTTTTATACACCTTTTAGTATCCGCTTCTTCACAAGTGTGTCTATCCTGCATTCGTAAAATGAAACGCTGGACACTCTTGTTATTTTTATCAGGCTTCCACACAGCAGTTTTAATCACTCCATTAAGGTCTATCTGTGAAATATCATTTTATGGTCTCTTTGAGCACGTCCTTCACAATCTGACGCAAGGTGCGAGTATTATCCAGTTTCATAGATTCTTTCATGACTTTCTTACCCACCTCACGAAAGTGTTTAAACTGCCCCGCTTTACAATCTCAACCCTCAAATGAAAAGCTTATTATTAAAGTTAGGCTGTCTTCTATACGAAATACTATAATATTTTTTCTTTCCAGTAAATACTACCGGAAATAAGACTTCCTTATATGCTATTTTGAGATAAGATGATCTATTATCATTTCTGAGAAAGTCATTAACTTCGTCGCAGAGACTTTCTATTACTTCCATAGAGATATTCACCATTTTAGACCAATATTCTTCTATCGAAATCCCATTACTACTGTTATATGCCTCATCACATTTCTGAAAGCACTCTTCTGGACAGACAAGATATAAGGAATTTGTATCCCCGTATTTTATACTGAACCTTTTACTTCTGACAAGGTCGGCAATAAGCTTGATATTCCGCTGACTAGCTGATATTACCCCACCTGCTAATGCTTGCAAGAAGAAAGAGGATCCGCTATTCCCAACTTCACCGTAAAATGTATTCATATACACTTTTAAAGCGAGTTGTTTTGCGTTTAGACAGGCGACAATAAAGGAAACTGAAAAGTATTCAGACTTTAAAGCATCTGTAACGTCCTCACCCCTTGCTTCCGCCAAACTAATCTCCTTTTCTAATTCTTCATTTCTATCACTTAATGGAGCAAGACGTCTTTTTAGAGAATTTCGTCTAATAAGCAACTCCTCTAATACTTTGGATAAAGGCCTTTCATTTTGGCTTGGTTTCCATGCTCTATAGACCATGCGAAAACATCATGACTATTGAATTTGAAATTAATTTCATGAAGCTTTTTACCGCTTTTCTTTAGAGATTCAGCATGTTTTCAAGATAAAATGATTCTATCGGATGAGAGATTGTATGTCATGATAAGACTTGGGTACAATGATGCAAAGTCTAAGCCAGTTACAGGACGTTTATTTTCGAGACCCTTTACCGGTGGAAAAACATAGGCCCCAGGATACTTCCCTGTTTCCGTTTGTTCACATGGAATTGTGCTAGTTAAAATCCCTTTCCGCCACGCATCAGCACTTAAAAGATTACGCACTTTCATTCCTACTGCAAAATAATGTGAATTGTATAATAATATGAAGGCTACAGATGCTACCTCTCTATATTCATTAATTGCATTATGCTTTACCATTAACCGCTGGCAACTAAGAGCGTCGATAATACAATATTTGGCCACTTCGCGCATTTGTTCAGCCGACATGGAATCTGGCTCTTTTAATGCTCTTTCATAATATTTGTTCATGCAGTGAATAGGCATATCCATTTTACTTTCGAGTCCACATTCATTTAGGTAAAATGCTAAACTACTCTTTTCAGCCTTAGAATAAATTCCCATAAAACAGGGTCAGACGTCAATAGCTACACATCCTGGAATTTTAAGATGTTTCGAATGGAATTTCCCATCATTTACTTTTATCATATTATATCGATATTCCCATTTTATAATTTTTTCCAGGCTGGATGGCTTGAATGACATATGATTGAACATCCATTTGAGAATCCCTAATTTATTAGCTTTCTCTACAATAAACCGCCAATCGTATTGAGAATCGTTAAAACCTATATGTATGTCTGGGGCTAAAAGTTTTCGACATAAAGCGAATGCTTTTAGTAAATCTGTCTGGGATCCACATATAACTGTAATCTATCTCGGATCTGATACCATCTTGACGTCAACAAGACAAATTTGTTTTAACGGTTCAGGATCATCTTTCCAGTGAACCGTCATACAAATCATAAACACTTTGTCTTCATCATATTTTGTGTTAAGCACCTCGCCTGTTTTTCATGAACTATATATCTCAATATTCCATGTAAGGACTAGAGTGCGATCTCGTAAAAGTGCAGAAGAAATTAATGGATTTTTATAATCGTCCTCACTTATTGGATTATAATTATCTACAGATAGTCGAAATAGGTAAGTACCATCTGGGGTGAATTTGTATAAATAATTGCTTAATACAGCCCAGCTTGAAAGAGGTAATCGTTCTTCACGAGCTATTTTGCGGTAATAATACTGGCAGTTTAGATCATCAAAAGCGGTATGAATTCCAACTTCACGAACTGCTTTTAAGGCATTATACCGATCAAAGTGATTCCATGTCCTCACACGGATATATGGTTTCTTTTCTGTATGGTATCCTTGAAGTGGAAAAGCGCTAATAGACTCAATCCCAAACTTCGATGCACTTCCAAAAATATTAGATAATATCTTCACTAATTTGGTCTTAAACGTAAATAGTGGTATCTTTTCAGGTACTACGACATCAAAGAAAGGTTTAATGCCCATAACATTTACGATAGCTTTTTGCCCATTAATCAAGCAACCAATAACACGCAAAATATAAGTGGACACCCCATTAATGTATTCAGCCTCATCACTTACAGCGGTAGGCATAAAGTGTATGGGTTGCTTGCCAGAAAGGCTTTGTTGAAGTATATCAGTCATCCCATTATTGAATTCTACCACAATATCATTGCGATGCAGTCCTAAATTCTGAAACTCATAAGGGATGCCAGCATCGGGGTCAGCGCCGTCGTAGTGGGTGAGAGTTCTAGTGCGATTAGTTTGGTTAAAAGTAATTGAGGTATGCATGTTGATAGTAGGAAAAGATATACTAACTTTATAAAAGATCGGAAATGTTTAATTTATTTTTTTCAGAAAATATAAAAAAGAAGGATAGTGAATGTAGCCAACAAATCGTAAACGAAAAGCAAGTGGATATGCAACAAAATGTGTAGGCTTCTGCAGATTCTATTATATAATAATGGCAGAAGTCTACACATTTCTAGATATGTACTCGGGTATAGTATAACCTCCGCGTAAGACTTATACCGGTAACAAATAGACAATAGTTGAGTTATAGGATGACGCACTTTTTGACAATCAAATAGACCGGCCATGGTACTGGCTTCGATGGATATATATTACTAGTGCTATATTTATTTCTTATAAATTCATTATTACATATGATAACATATGGTATCTCCCCAATCGAGGCATCCTCATGAACTTTAACGACGTGACTGGTCGAATCCTGTCGTCCAAAATGTGCCAAGAAATTTTTTTATTAATATATGCGAAAATGGTATACTTATACTGGTGTAATAGTTGGATCGCAAATGGTACACTTCTGGCAATCAAATGGGTCAGGCTAAGGGGTATAATAACTCAGCATCCAAACAAGCATATAAAATTGGTGAACTAATAGAGCCGGCCAAAATTAATCACCTTTTTTTTTACACTATTTCAACGCCTAGACAGGCAACCAATTAGGCGCAAAGAGAAAGCACTCTAATATAGAATCCAGCATCTAAACAGACGCAGGAGACCAGCATCTTCAATATAAAACCAGATATCCAAACAGCTACAGAAGGTCAACAACCCCATTATAGAATTTAGCATGTAAATAACTCGAAAACAAGAAGAAAGCAGTTACCATTAGATCGTGACATCACCATTAAATTAAAGCACTGTATCTACTATTAGACTATGAAGTTACTGCAATATTATACAGGAAACAATTAAAATAATGTTATAAACGCAAAGGAGATACCCGTACGTAGGTTATGAAGTTACCATCAGATTGTGATATTAGGTTATGAAATTACCACCAGATTATGTAATTAGATTATGAAATTACTGGCAGACTATGAAGTTACCACTATATCATGAAGCTACTAGCAGACTATGAAGTTACCATTATATTATGAAGATACCAGCAGACTATGAAGTTACTATTATATTATGAAGATACCAGCAGACTATGAAGTTACCATTATATTATGAAGATACCAATAGACTATGAAGTCCCCTTCATAATCTAATCTAAGTCGCCGGTAACTTCATGATATAATTATATCATGAAGTTACCGGCGACTAATCTTTTTATTTACATCTACTTATTTTTAATCTAGTATTTAAGTATAATTAATATTGATCAATAATTAATTAATTAGTTTCTAATATATATTAATGTACACATACAGAACAAAAGTATCTGGACACTATGCAAATTACTAAATTAATTAGATAAAGTTAGATATAAGTAAACTTTTTTTTTTATTAATAAATATAACTTCAGTTTCATAAGTAAAGTTATTCATTATAATATATCATATGATACATAAAAATTTCAAAAAATTTAAGTAAAAATTGGTCAAATTATAATAATTTAAAATTTATTTTAAAATAATACATTGTTTAATAAAAACTTTAGTTATAATATAAAATTAAAATGTTTGATCTTAACATAATTTTTATTACCAAGTAACCTTTTTTATTATTATTTGAAATATATAATTATAAAATTTTTTATAAAATTTTGTTAGATAGTTATAAAATAATATAAAAAAAACTGAAAAAATTTAAAGAAATTTTTAGCTATATTACAACATTATAATTTTTAGTAAAAATACATAAATTTTAACCATTCATTAGCTTATATTAATCTAAAATAATATTAATATAATGTAGGATACCCTTTACTTTTATTACAGTCTTAATTCTACGAGGCATACTTTCAACTAACTTTAATAATCTTTTAGGTTCAATTTGATACCATTCTTTTTTAAGAACAGCTAAAAATTCTGACTTATTTTTCAGTTTAAGACTATGCATCCTAATCTTTCTTTCTAATACATTTCACAAATTCTCAATTGGATTGAGATCAGAGCTCTGTACTGGTTAAGGAAGTGATTGATGTAAAATTTCTTCTTTTCAACACTTTGTATATCGTGCTGCATATACTGAAATATTATCATCTTGAAAAGTATGGCTATTAGGTTCAAATTTATTAAGAAAAAGTAAAAGATAATATTTAAGTAATTCTACATACTTTTCAGCATTTAATTTTCCTTCAATTAGTATTAATAGTTCTACTTTAAAGTTGCAAAAACACTCCCAAACTATAACTCTTTCTGACTTTTGAACTGTTGGAATTAAATAATCTTTTGCATATACCTCATAAACCTTACATCAAACCCATTAATTAGCATCATTTCTAAATAATTCAAAATGAGATTCATCACTAAAAATTATAAAATTCCATTTATCTTGCTAACTTTTTCTAATATGATACTAAAATAAACGTTTTTTTTATTTACATCAGAAATTAAAGGTTTTTTCCTACCAATACGCTCATAATAACTCATAGAATGCAGTGCTCACTTAAATATTAAGACCCTAGTTAAATTGTTCAGTAATTTCTTCCACAGCTTGTTTATAGGTTTGTCAGACTATTCTTCTATTTAACATTTATCTTATTCTAATAAAGCTGGAGGTCTACCATTCTTAGACGCAGTATCAGTGCAGTTTTCTTTATTATACTTTGTAATTACATCATGGATAGTAGATTTTGGTTTGCCAAGAATTTCTGAGATGTTTCTTATGCTATATCCGCCCTTTGATAAATCTACAATTTTTTCACACTCAAAAGGTATAAGCTCACAGGTTTTTGGCATTTTTATGTATTGAAATAATTATTTATAAAAATTTTTTTTTATTTAAAAAAGCGAAGTCGTGGGATTCTAAAAAAAAAAGAATAACGAATTTGGTTAGAAATTGAGCGTTCTATTATTATTTAAAGATCAGCAATATACAGTTAAATTTATGCAATATCACAATTGTCTAGATACTTTTGTCCTGTGTGTATATATCTACATATTTATTTATAATAAAAAATTATATAATTTTATGCTTTAGCTAAAGCCTAAACTTATAGTTATTGCAGTATACAATTTACCCTTAATATAACAAAGTAAGCATTCTGTACCTTAATTTTATTATAGCAAATTAGTGAAGAATTTGAAGGATTTTATTGATTACTTTATTATAAAGAGAAAAATTAACATATTTGATTGATCAACATCATATAGTTTATTATATCAAAATTTACTATATCAAGAATAAACTGTAATTTATAATAGAAGCTTAATTATTACTAACTAAATTAAAATTTTGATCTTTATATAAATATTATTTTTTTTTATAGTTTTAGTACTGAAATACAGGAATCTTATAAATATATACATATTTTTTAAGTTACTCTTAATTAAAAATAAATATTACAATTAAAAAAAATAGCACAATTGAGTTGTAACTTGTAGCGCAATTAAAATTTCTTATATTGCAATTAAGTTGCAACTTAATTAAATTTGAAAATAATTATAAGGACTATCTTTACTCTTAATGCTAATCAAAATCTAATAAGATTATGATTAAGCTTAAATTTTAATTAGAAACTATCCTATAATAGCCTAAGAGTTATTACTAAATCATAAACATTCAGATTCTAAGATTTAAAATCTTTAAAGCTTTCAAAGCTATTGTTAAATTTAAATAAAAAATTTACTACAGCTATAGAAATTATCATTTCTTAACACTAATCAGAATTATTATAATCTCTGCTTATCAGAATATTCTTTTTAATACATGATCAAAAAGATCTAAAATGAAGTAATCTTATAAAACTTATATCTTGAGAGTTATCATTTTATATAGAATTTAAAAAGATAAGTAATTGTTATATTTATATTATCAAACTCATTTAGAAATTAAATTTGATTTTATCATAAATAACAATTCAATTGGATAATAATGTAACTTTAAAGTATTATTATAGCCTCTTATAGAATAGTTAATTTATTAATTACTGATTAATTACTTCTTTACTTATATAAGACCTCTAAGTTTGAAGACATAAACAGTATCTATTACAAACTTATTAGTGATAGCTAAGTTTCTATTAATTTCTGATTTTATTTACATTTATTTGTTCTTCAAATCTAAATTGATCAACTAGCTTCTAATGCATATTAGTATATAAGCTATATGTTCAGTTATTATAAAATTTATATGAAAATCATACAGTTTTATGCTTCAGCTGAGATCTGAATCTGTGGCTATTGCAATGTAACCCACAATAAAATTCAGTTGTTACTAATTGAACTAGAGACAATGATTCCATAACTATTTCTTATCAATTCATAGTTGTTTATTAATATTTCTAAAAAAAGACAGATATTATTATTTTTAAAAACTTTATATAAATAATATTCTTTTTAAGAATATTAAAAAGCTTTTTTAATTGCATTAGATAGAATATTTATAAAATCATTAAATACTGATGTTTTATTTAACCAAATTTGTATTTGTATAGTAATTAACAGATTTACCTTTTGGTCTTTGGCTATTTTGACCGAATGTCAATCAAATCCTAATAGAGTACCTAGTTATTTTGGCCGAAATTTGGCTGTTTGCTGTAAAGCATATATATACCAATCTTTACATGACTTTGTTTTAGCATTAAAAAAATATCTTAATAGTACATAAAAATCAATAATTATCGTAATATGCTAAATTTTAAAAGTCGTATTTGAAGATAAAAAACTAAATGTAAAGTAAGACTGATTTGATTATAATTCATAAAAAACAAAAGATCGCCGTTATATTCAAAGAAAATCGTTATCTGAATTTATTTATAGCAAATATTGTTTTTTAATAATATTGTTTGTTTAAAATAAAGTGAACAATCTTTCAAGTAGTCCTTTATTTCATATGGTAAATTCAGTTAATGCATCAAAATATATACAAGAAGTCATTATTACAAATTCCTTCTCATACACATATAACTTAATTATCACTAATTTCTATGTATTCTCCATCACAACATATGTATATAACAGAATCATCTAAATATTCATTTTCACATTTTTCGGAATTGTCAATCAGAATTACCGATCATTTTTAAAATGTTCCGGAACTTCTTAGAAATTTCGGAACCGAAAATTTTCGGATTTATCCCGAAACATGAAAGATTACCAAAAATTCTGGAACATGAATGTCATATGCTTCATTAATAATTGTTTTAATTTATTTGGTCATACTGAAATAGAAATCACTGATTTCATATGACTAATCATATGACTAATACAATGAAAAACTCAAAGACTATTTGATGAGATAGGGCTCTGATGTTAAAGAATTATATCACCTTTTTTTTTTTTTTTAAATCTGACAATAGCGAAAAAGTTACATAATTTTCAAACCTTATGCTATGCTCATGGTTTTAATTAACCAAAAAGAATATCCAAATTAAGGTAATTTTCATTAAATTTTTTTTGGACGCGTGTAACACTGAATATTTTCAGATCTGATCGGATAAAAAAATTTTTTTTTTTTAAATCATCAAAATTTTTTTATTTCCCGCTTTACTTTTTTTTTTTTTTTGTCTTAATAACGAAAATAAATAATAATAATAAAATATGCCTTCAAAATCAAATACCGATCAAACTAATGTTTATCTCGAAGAATTAACACATTTAAAAAGTTTAATACAATCTATTAATGGACGTATTGAAAAAATTGAAAAGGAAGTTTTCAAGCCCTCTCAAGAATTAAGAATGGTGCTTATGGGTCCACCAGGAGCTGGTAAGTTTCTTAAAAGAGATTAATAAAGAGACAGATTTTTAATATGTTTACTTTAATCCTTTAGGCAAAGGGACCCAATCTCCAAGAATCAAAGAAAAATATTGTATTTGTCATTTGGCTACAGGAGATATGTTACGTTCACAAGTAGCAGCAAAAACTAAACTCGGTTTAGAAGCTAAAAAGATTATGGAATCTGGAGGATTGGTTTCTGATGAAATTATGGTTGGAATGATTCATGATGAATTACATAATAATCCTGAATGTAAAAAAGGGTTCGTTATTTATTTATTTATTTTTTTTAAAAAAAAACCTTAATATTATAAATATTTTCTAAAAAGAATATAAAAAAAAATTAGATTCATTTTGGACGGATTTCCTCGAACGGTCCCACAAGCAGAAAAACTTGATGCTATGCTTGAAAAAGATAAGAAAAAACTTGATCATGCTGTTGAATTAATTATTGACGATAATTTATTGGTTTCACGCATTACCGGTCGTTTGATTCATCCTTCTAGTGGTAGAACTTATCACAAAATTTTCGAGTAAGCTTGTGAATAAAAATACTTTATTACTTGTTTCCTTTATACATTTTTCTATTTATTTAAATTAATACCATAATATTTTTCCTTTATAAAGCCCACCGAAAGTCCCCGGTAAAGATGATATCACCGGAGAACCTTTAATTCAACGTTCAGATGATAATGTTCAAACGTTAAAAAAGAGATTGGCTACTTATCATAAACAAACTACCCCCGTAGTAGATTATTATAAGCAGAAAGGTATTTGGTCAAGCATTGATGCCTCTCAAAATCAAAATGTTGTTTGGAAAAATTTATTAGCTATTTTCGGCTCAAATGAGAACAAATAAGGTAAGGTAAGGATTTTGAGCCTTAAATTTTTTTTTTTTTTATTCATTTAGGATATATTTAATTATTGTTTATTTATTTATCCTACAAAAAAACTTTTTTATTGTTAGTTTTATTTAGTTAATATTTTTGCATAGATTGCAGTTTTATAAAAATAAATCTTAAAACAACAATTAATTAGAATAATGTTTAATTATTACTGTAATAAATCTTTAATACGATTTATAAATTAAAAAGTTTCTTATTTTAACGTTATAAATTCCAACGTTCTTTCTAATCCATATCCATTCTTTCCGATATTTTTTCTATAATACTTTCACGCCAATCAAGATAATCATCATATAATCGTGTTTCCCAGTAATTGACGATTTTCTACGATATAAGATAAAGCGTTGAAAAAATTATATTTAAAAAAGATGACATTCTTTATCATAAATACTTATACTTACCATTTCTCCTTGTGAATTCATTGGTCCAATACAAGATATTTCATCTTCCTCTTCAGATTCTACCGCTTGTCTCTTATCTTTTTCAAATGATTTTGAGGTTTCTTCTACCTTGGAATATTTATTATTGGATTCTTCTATATCATCATCTTCTTGGAATGGCCTTTTCCTACCTCTTTTTCCTTTACCACTATAATTCATTTTATCTTCATCATCATTTTTAGGTTTAGACTTTTTTTTAAGAGGTATCGGTTTTTTAAAAGTTATTCTGCGTCCAGTTAATTTTTTTTGCGATTTTAATTCAGCAATGTAGCTTTTGCAATGGGTTTCAACAAGTTTCGTATGTTTATTTAATTCAACACGAGTTATAGTAACCTCTGGTAGATCGATTAATTCTTGTTGACTTATTTGGTTTTGACCCTATATGTGATAAACTTTGTTTAATGACAAAAAAATAAAATAAAATAAAAACATATACTTTTTTTTTTATAATACTTACTCCGAATGTTTTGTAAATACACCAAAATATAGCAACCTTGAATACAGGATTATCCCAATCAATTGTTCTAAGGTTAGCGTTTGTCAACTTTTGTGACCAATTGTTTTTGAAAATTTCGAACATAGATTCAAGATAGGGTAAAGTCTTTGGACAATCAAAACGTGATGCCAATAGATCAAAAGTCAAAGTGGAAATGACTAGAGTTTTCTTGATGTAGGAAAGAGATGAATAATAATTCTGCTCAGTTGTACTTGCAAGTTTTACTATGGAGTCTTTATCAAATGGAATCCTTAAACTTTGTAAAAATGAAAACATTAGTTATTATGTAAATACATTAAAGATAATCATAAATCAGGTAAAATATATATACATTTCGCACGCGATGTGGATACAAAGGACGGGTTTACAACTCGGCCAATGTGACATGAGTCTTGCATTTATTTTCCTATCAACTTCTTTCTGGAGTTCAGAAGCTTTTTCTTTAATTGCAGCTTCATCGTTTTGCAAATTAAGTTCACGTATCACGTTCGTAAAAGCAATTGTATTTCGCCTTGTCATATTGTTTGCTTGTTCACTAAAGAAAAAAAAATATCTTTATCTATTAATATAACTCGAAAGCAAGTTAATACATTTAATTGTCGGTACTTTTACGCGAATTTGCATGAACATCAGACATGCATGACGAAATCATATTCCAAATTCAACCAATAAAATGTCTTTTCGTGATTATCAATCAACTCATATTAATTATTTTAAATAGTTAAATTGACCATAAAAAAGCTTTTTTTTTTTTTTTTTTTTTTCATCTGTTAATGTTATATTTTCAAATTATATAAATTTGTAAGAAAAACACTTATTTTATTTTTTTTATTCTCGATATAAAATTTATAACTATTATTTTTTTTTAATAAAAACAATAATAAATTTTAAATTTATAATTTATAAATATTAAAGTCAAAATTATTACTTTTTCATTATTTAGACAGTTATAAAATATAAATTATACTTATTTTCATAAATAATAATAGTTATTAATATTAAAATACATGTATGTGATTAATAATATTTTTTGATTAAAAAATAATATATTATTATTTATTCTAAAAGTAATTTATTATATAAATATATATTTAATATATTAAAATAATATTTATTATAAAAAAATATATATATATTTATTAATTTTAATTATTAATTATATTAATTATTATTTTTAATAATAAATGATATATAAAGTAAAATCTATTTATAATAGGATATATAAAATGTAATGCAATTAATTAAAATTTTATTTATTAATCAGATAAAACACAAAATCATAATTTAAAATATAAATAGAATGAATTAAATTTAGTGATATTTAATCAATCCTTTCTATAGTCACATCCACAGGAAAAAGAGTTTTTTTTAATAAGTTTATTAGTAATTTAGGCCAATATGAGTATGCTTATAAAGGGTATAACTATATATAAGTATGATTATAAAGAGTATCGACTATATCATTATATAATATAATTATATTATATGATGATATATTACTTAAGACAGATTATAATATCACTTTATAATCTAATTATTATCTACTATTAGCCTAATTATTACTCTTTTTTTCTTATTTTTAATTTGTTTGATCATTAAGTTTTTTAATAGAGTATTGACCTTCTGTTTCTGTTTAAATATTAGGTTTCATAATAAAAATACTAACTTTTTATATTGGCTTAATTATCAGATAAAGTATTAAGATATAATATAAAAGTTGCCTTTCTGTGCTAACTTAGTTACTAGGCAAATATTAAGGGTATAGTATAGAAGTTATTCTTTTTATTAAGTTGATTATTAAATAAGATATTAAGAATATAATATAAAGATTACCTTTTTATGTTAATTTGATCTATCATTATGAAAATTTCTTAGTAATATCCTTAATGATACAATATAAAGAAAAGGAGCTTCTAACTATGCATTATACATATGAGGCCTTTGTAATAAAAAGGGAGGAAACTCAAAAAAAAATAAAAAATGAGTTAATAATAAATCTAAACAAATCATAGTATTTAGAACATTTTTGGCTTATAAACTAAAATTTTAATTTTTTTGGAGTTTCCTCCCTTTCTATTGCAAAGACCCTATATATCCTTTCTATTTGCAATATTCTATTAAATCCTAAAAATTCCAGAATAAAGTGTAATAATAAACCTATAGTAAAGCAAGTAAATGCCTTTTTGGTAAATATATTTGCAGAATTCTATTTTTCGAATATTTTAGATATATTAAAATTTGAACTTTATTTATTAAATAGCATGCTTACGAAAATGAAAATTCTATTATACCAGAAATAATAGAACAGATAGCCAACAAAGAAGCTATTGCATATAAAAAGAAAGAGAAGTAAACTGCTAATGAAAGCTAGATGAAGTTAAGCAATAATAGATGATGACGATTATGGCCAAATAGTGAATTAAAAAAAATATTAGTTAATTAGTTATTGATATATTTGCTGTATTTTGAATTATTTTATTAATTGAAACTATTTAATATTATACATTCAGTTTATTGATAAATTTTTAATTTAATTGAAGATTTTAATGTGACATTAATTTATTATTTTTATTTTTATGTATTTTAGTTTATATTTTGTAAATATTATCATATCAATATATTTGAAAGATATTGAAATAAATAATAATTTTAATAATTTTATATTTTTATTATGAAACATATACATATAAATTACTTTAAAATATTTTGCAGATTTATTAATAAATTTTTATACAGATATTTACCTCTTATAAATCTATGTAAAAATTTATCTTTAAAGATCATATTAGTGTATTGAGATCTGTATAGGAAAATTAAATTGCAGATTTATACAGATTTGCAATCTGATATATCATAATATTAACAAATTTATAATTATTAATATATAATTTAAAATTACTTTAATTTAAATTTATTTTAAATAAAATATAATTATAAAAATAAAATACAATATTTATAATAATAAAAATACTATCTAACTAATATATAATATAAAAAAGAAATATAATAAATAATATTTAAAATAGTTAATAATACAGTCAATTCTCTATAAATGTATATTCTTTATAAATATACCTTTTTATCTAATTCTAATTTGAGTCTTAATGCTAAATGTATAATTTTTATTTGAAGCATAAGGTAGGGATGTTAAATAGTCCTTAATCAGTTATTATAATTTAAGAGATTACTAACTCTAAAGAAATCTAATCACTTATCTATAATAAGTAACTCTCATCAAAAAAATGTCTTAAAAATTTTATAATTAATTTATAAAAAACTAAAATGATATTCAAAATTAGCAATTTTGATAGGACCATTAAGTATAGGACTAATTTTTGAAACCTAGTTCTAAGTCTTTAAATTTTAAATTTTAAGAAATTCTGAGATTCTAAGAGGATTTGTTATATATTTTCATTTAGTAGTTTATTAAAATATTATAATAAACAAGTTTCATAATAAATTTGTAAATAAAATTTTTTGTAATTTTCTTGAGACTTTTAGAACTACTTAAGACTGCTTAATATTTTTAGTATAAAGACAATCAATTTTTACGTCAAAGCAATACAATATTATTCTATCTTATATATTGATCAACTAATAGAATTCTATATTGCTAATCATATATATTTCACAAAACTTAATCATTAAAATCCTGTTATATTTTAGATTAGAATGATTACCATTCTTTAGTTATATATATATTCTTTATAAATGCACTCTTTATAAAAATTTTATAAGTTTACTTATAAATTTTTGTATTATCTTAATTTTAGATTAATATTATATAGATTTATATATATTCTATAAATGCATACACTCTTTAAATGCATTCTTATACCTAGTTTTAAGGATATATATTTATAGAGAATTGACTGTATATAAATAAAGTAATAAAATAATAATATTAATAATAATATATTAAAAATAGTAATCGTTCTAATTGAAGTATAATAGAACTTATAATAAAATTAATAATTTATTTTAAATTTTATTGTGTTTAATCTTTTTAATGTTTAATTTTTGTGAAATATATATGATTAGCAATGCAAAATTCTATTGGTTGATTAATATGTAAGATAAAATAACATTTGCATTATTTTATCATAGTAATTGATTTTCTTTCTACTTCAGACAATAATAAAATAATAAAATAATGATATTAGTAATTATATTTAAAAAAAATAAAAATAAAGTTAGTAATATTAGTAATATATAAAATATTAAAAAATATAATAATATTAATAATATATAAAAAAAAATAAATAAATATAGTTGGTAGATTATTAGTTGTTAATAATATTAGAAAAATAATATTTAAAGAAATATATATACTTGATAAAAGGAGAAGAAAATGTAAAAATAAAAATAAAAAAATAAACAAATAAAATCTTTTTTATTAAGTGCAATAGTTTTGCATAATCTTTATTAAATTCAAAGTAATTGTAAAACAAAATGCAAATTTAAGAAAATAAAAAAATTTTTATTTAATTAAAATTAAATTAATACTTAACCTACATTTTTTTAGAATCTATTTCTAACCTTACCTAAAAATACCACTTTTTAGTAATATAAAAGATGAGAAAAGACTTGATTACTATAATACTGAAAATTCATCAAATGAGATTTATAATGAACCATCTTATCAATAGAGTTATTAATTAAAAAATTAGATGAAAAATATATCATAATATATTTAAATAATACTGTATTATTCAATTTTAATTTTAAGTTGATATTATGAGATTTTTTAAAAGTAATTTGTTGTAAATATCTGTCAATCCAAATGGTTTATATTTATTCAAAAATAAATGTATAAATGTAAATAATATCACAATAATAAGCTCATTTAAATTTATGGCTTCTTTAACAAATTTGTATAATATTTAAAGAATGATTTTTTTAATTAAGGCTAAAAAAATAAAATAATTATAAGAAGATAATTGTCATATTAGCAAATGGTAAAGATTTATGATAGAGTTAAAATCTTTAATTAAATCATAAAGAAATTATTAAGAATTTTTAATAATATTTTACATATTAGTTTAGGAGATAAAACATTTCTAAATATGATTAAAAGGTTTATCAGCATATTCACATTAGATACAAAGCTAAGATGAATGAAAAAGATTAAAATAACATGCTTTTAAAACTTCTATAATGGGTAGTATTTCTAGCAATCTTTGAATTTTCTTTTTTAATGATCAAAGTTTCATATGAAGTATAAGCATTGATAATATTACTATTGATATAAAATGTGATAGTAGGTTAGTTAATAGGAAATACCTTCTATTTTCAATTAAATATAGCTGTTGAAATTTGCTAAATATTGTAAAATGTAGTATATTTTTGATAAACAGATAAATAAGAATTAAAATTGCCATCTCTTTATATTGATAATAAAGTTACTATAAGTGTTATAAATTAAATATAAGAGCTGTGAAGTTGTAATAACTCTTTGTTAACTGCTTAACTTTATTATTAAATAAAACTCCTAAATGCACTTTTACTTAATAAGGTAAATGTAAAGTTGCTTATCTAAACTTATTTTAGATTTTATAAAATATCTAAATTATAGTTTTGCTAAATTTTTACTAAGATTTTGATATAGTTTTATATTTTTATAAACTTTAATATGTTTTACCTTTTCTAAAATTTGCAGAATTTTTAATAAAGTTTTAATATAATTTTGCTAAATTTTACTTTTTTCATTTAAATGACTTACAAAACCTCTAAATTTTATCTAATAATCTTAGGTGAATGTCAAGGTTTTAGGTACTAATGATGTTAAAAAAATTAAACTATAAAAGAAAGCTATTGATCTTACAAGAGGATAAGTCAATGATAAAGTATTTAAATCCTTTTGAATCTATAAAATTGTTAAATGATCACTTATGAATTTGTTTTAATAATCACTTAACAATGACAGTAGTGATAATTATTATAGTAAAAATGACAGCTAATTTGGCAATTAATGATAAAGAAAAGAAATTGATAAAAGCAGTCAAAATGGAAACTATTAGTAAATCTAAGTATATTTGCAACTAAGCTAGACTCATTCTAATAAAAAAAGATCAAATTTAGTGAACAAAATATCTGTAAAGATTCTAAAACTGATACAGTAAAGAATTTTTATGAAAGAGTTAATAAACTATTCAAATAAGTGAAAAGAATAAATTGCAAAATTAAAGAAAGAAATGCAGTATAATAAAATTTAATCACAGATAATATAATAAATGGAGTATTAATTTTTAAAAATATATAAAAGAATATTTCTTTAATAGAAGTAAGAATTATATATAAATTAAATTTTTCCTATTATTATAAGTGACAATTTTTATGTAGTGGCTAATAAGTATTATCAGCATATACTTTTTCTAAATAACTCTGCTGAATTGTATCTAATAAATATTATCAGCATATATTTTTCTAAATAACTCTGTTAAATTATATCTAAATAAGGTATAGGTGTTAAGAACATAATCATTGCAGTTTTGTAAAATCACTTCATTATCGATTAATTAAATAAATCAAATGTTTAACATATATAAAACTTTCTCAGTTTTTATGATTTATCTGACTATTATATCATTAAAAACCTGATCCTAACTTAATAAATAAATAAAATCAATAAAAAAATTATTTATATAATAAGTATTTTAAATGATTAAATGTAACATAAATAAATTATATAATTTATTAAATTATAAAAATATATAAATAAGTTAAAAGTATAAAATCTTATAATAGATAAGTAGAAGAGAAAAAATAAAAATTTTTTTTCAAACTTTTATGAAATTCAAAATGAATATAAAAGTTTTTAAATTTTCATTATTATTATAATTAAATATATATTTGAAAAAGAATAAAATGTTTATATAAAAATCTGTAATTATTTAATTATTATATATAAATTATTATTTTATGTAATCTTAAAATATAATAAAATTAATAAAAAAAATTAATTATAATAAAATAAAGTAATAACTTTTAAATAATTTATTTCAAGTTCTAAATAGTTCAGATTAATCTGAAAATTTTCAGTTCAGATCAACTTTAGATCAGTTTCAGATTGCAAAAAAATCAATTTGAAAATTTTCAGTTCAGTTCAGATTATAAATCTAATCTGAACTGAATAAATCTGAACTGACAAAAAATTTTAGTTTAATCTAAAATTTTAGATAGTTCATTTTAAACGTATAATAAAAAAGTCATTCATTTGAAATGATAATATCAATCATTCCAAATGAATGATTTTCTTATTATTCATTTAAAATGATAATTTCAATTATTTAAAATGAATAATTCTTTATCATTCATTTAAAATAATAATATCAATTATTCTAAATGAATGATTTTTTTATCATTCGTTTAGAATAATAATTTAATTATTCTAATTAAATGATTTCTTATCGTTTATTTAAAATAATTATTTTAATTATTCTAATTGAATAATTTTTTATTGTTCATTTGAATAATAATTTAATTGTTCTATTTAAATAATTTTTTATCATTCATTTAGAATGATAATTTTAATTATTTTAAATAAATGATTTCTTATCATTTTAATTGAATGATTATTATTTATTTAAAACGAACTATCTAAAATTTTAGATTAATCCAAAATTTTCAGTTCAGTTTAGATTTTTCTAGTTTATGGTTCAGTTCAGTTTTAGATTAATATTTTTAAGATTAATAATCTGAACTGAGCTGAACTGAAATTTTCAATTCAGTTTCAGATTAACCTATAATTTGAACTGTTCAGAACATTACTTTTATTTGATACTTTTTTTATAAAATGTAATAATTTTATGATATACATTTATATTGATATAATATTTAATAAATTATACAAATAAATATTTAAAAAAAAAAAAATTCATAAATTAATATTATTACAAAAAAAATTATTATCTAATAAATATTAAACTAATCTTAATGAAAAATTGGATATAAATAATATCAACCCTATTAAACAACTTTTATTTAAAGATAAAAGGCAATTGACTTTAATTAAAATGTTTAAATTATTCTGTAAAGTTAAAAAAAAGTATTATAGTATTAATAAAATTACAAAAACATATATTATTATATAAATATTAAACTAATTTTAATAAAAAAGATTAGATGTAAATAGTATTAAATTTGTTAAATAACTTTCACTTAGAAAAAAAAGATAATGAATTTGATCAAAGTACTCAAATTATCCTATAAAATTAAAAAAGTGTAATTTATTTAGTTAAATTACAAAAAAAAATATTTCTACATAAATATTAAACTAATCTTGATAAAAAATCAAATATAAATAGGATTAAATCTGCTGAATAACTTTTATTTAAAGATAAAAGGTGATTATTTTTTACTAAACTACTTAAGTTTTATTATGAAATCTTAATATTAAAGTTTATAAAAAAAAATATTAAATAAATATAAAATTAAAATTTACAAAAAAAAATATATTTAATAAATTTAAGTATTTAAGTTTTAAATAAGATTTTTTTTAAGATTATGTTAAATAAAACAAGTAATTTTTTTGTTAAAAAAAAAATTTATATTAAAAAAAGATTAAAAAATTGATTATCAATGATATTAATTATATAATTGTAATTGATTATCAAATTAAATAAATAAATATTAAAAATATTAAATAAATAAAATAAAAGAAAGTATAATAAAATAATCTAATTATATTATAATTGTTTAAGAAGTCAGAATTAAAAGAGTTGTAAAAATGTAAAAATGAAATTCTAACCAAATAAAAGAAAATTATAAGAATTTTAAAGTAATAAAGTAGAAAAAATAAAAAAATATAAAATAATAAATAAGCTTATCATAATCAATTACCAAAAAAATCTATAAAAGAAAAAATTATATTTATATATAAGACTAAAATATGGAACTATAGTCTTTTAATCAGTTTTATTATTAATCTTATTATATTAAAGATCATAATTTATTTTATAAAGATTAAAACTATCTTAAACTAAATTAAGTAGAATCAAGTAGGATTATTAAGTATCTTTAAGTTGAATATAAATATTACTCCTATTCATCACCTATATTTTTTCTATTTTATATTTTATAAGAAATATTAACCTTTAAGCTGATTATATTAAGAATATTAAATCTGCTGAATATTTTTTTATTTACTTAAATATAAAAATAATAGATTTGCTTATCATTCTTATTAATAAAACTTTATTTTAAATTTACTGATAAAATGAAAAATATTGCAAAAAGCTAAAATATATATAAAATAAGATTATATAAGAATATTATATTATTAAAGTATTACAAAAAATGCTTAAATATAATAATCATATAACTGATTACTTTGTGTATTTTAATGAAGATTTACATGAAACTCATCAGTTTTAAATTAAGTAATAATTTGAACTAGCAGATTTAATTTATCAATTAGACTCTTAGAATATAATACTTTTTACTTTCAATATAACTGATTTATATTAATTTAATTGATATCACTTAATATTAATTAGATCATAAACTTTATAATTTGCTTAAAAATCCTTACAGTAGCAGTCATAAATATCAGACCCTTATAACTTTTAAAGTTAATTAATAACATTTATTAAATATTTTTTAAATTTAAGTTCAATATTAATCTTGATAATCTGGAAAATTATAGATCTATATTATGTATAATTTAAAAAAAATAACCTTGTTAATTTTATTTTTTATAACTAGTATTCTGAAAGAGTCAAATTAGATCAGATTTGAGAATATACTCAGACTTGATCCGTTTATAAAAACTAACTTGTATAAATATCTATATCAATATTTATATAAACTGACTCTAATCTAACTCATTATAGTTTGACCTCTAAATAACCTGAGTTAAATATAATTTTTAACAAATTTATTTATGATCAGCAAGACAATAATATATGTATATTGCATAACTTTTACAAAAAAGATTTTAATTAAGTTTTATTTAAATTTTTATGATAAAATTGTAAAATATATTTTAATTAAATCCTCCTTATTCCCATTATGATTTTAAATATATACAGATGCGAATTGTATTTTTTGAGATTGCTTCTTTTTACTATTATTAAATTAGTTTCACTAGAAAAATTCTGTTCTATTGAAACACTTGTAGCTAAATTAAAAATTATTTTATTAGCTAATATTTAGTAATATTGAAATAAATAAATTTTTTTTACCTGCAATTACAAGATAATCTCTTATCATTGCTACTAGATATGGATACTTTACTTTATTTAACTATATATATTTATTAATAAATTAGTAAAATTAAATCAAATAAAATAGATTAATTATTATTAAATATATATCTTTCATCACAATAAAATATCTTGATTTCGATCTACTCGAGGATTTTTAAATATATTTTTACTTCATTTTATTGATAATTGTTCTTTTTACCAAAATGTAATCTAAGAATTCATCATCATTATTATTATCAGCAACTTTTACACTAGTATTACCAAATGCATAATTAGTATTATAAACATTAAGAACTGTTTCTTTTGCATATTAAATAAAATTTTGTTTTTACTTATTGTCTTTATAGTAATTCAACTTAAATTATAGATCAAATACTATAAAATTATCTATACTATTATTCAGTTTGTAAAAAATTTTACTATTTTATATTTCTTACCAGTAATGATTGTATACATAGTAGTTTTATCAGATTTTTTATAATATAACTCAACTTTTTTAATCCTACTTTAACAGCAATTATTATGTTATTAAAACTATCTAAATTTTTACAATATGCTTCAAGTCTATCCATTAAATAATTATATATCAGTATAGAAGAAGAAAGTATAGGATATTTTGCAAAATAAAAATATTTTAGTAGTTTATATAAATATCTATTTAATATAAAATAAAATTTTTTTAATTAATTATAAGGATTAAATTTATCAAAAAACTTATTTTTATTTGTCTTCTTTCTTACTTTCAAAACAGAAATAATCTCTTTTATTTTATCCTATTCATTATCAGTAATTTCAAAATTTCTGAAATCTTTATCTAAATTTGCTATAATATTATATTAATATAATAAAAAAAGCAAATATATATAATATGATAAATGCTTTAACCTCTTACATTATAAATATATGATTAAGCATATCAAATGTAGAGTTCCATTATGTTATAATATTTAAGATAAAGTTAAGCTCTTTAAGATTAGTAGCTTTAGTATAGTGATAATTTTATTTTACTATAAGCTTACGAAGCTAATTATGATATAAAGTTAGTATTATAATAATTTATAATTTAAAAAAATATGAAAAATTAATTTACTTTAGAAATTATTTCTCTAGCATTTATAGTTAAATTCATATTATCTATGATATCATCTTCAATTTGTGTTTCACCAGCTTTAACTTGTTTTAAAATTTCTTATACAATTAAATTTATTATATAAGCAAGACATTAACAATAGGAATTAATAGCATTAAAGGAAATATTTTCTATTTAACAAGTATTTTTTAAACATTTCATAAAGGTAATATTATTTGAAGCATTATTACTAGTAATTGCAAAAATCTGTTAAAGTTATAATGATTTTATTAGTTATATTTCAAGTTTATATAAATATAAAAATAAAGTAATTAAAAAAAAAGTAAATAAAATAAAAAATAATTAAAAAAATAAATAAAAATAAAAATAAAAATAAAAATAAAAAAAAAAATAAAGTAAAAAATAAAATAAAAAATAAAAATTAAATAAAAATTAAAAAAAATATAAAAAATATTTATTTACCTTTTTTAAAATTCCAAATTTATGACAACTTTTTACAAAAGTATTACAGAGGTTTTTATCTGAATGAAAATTAGAAAGATCTATAAAATCTAGCAATTTATTCTGAAGTCTTCAATCTTTAGTAATCTAGTGTATTATTATAGCTAAAAAGAAATAACTATTCATTGATATTCATGAATCAATTATAAAAGAAATTCTCTTTGATGCATTTTATTAAATAGATAAATTGTTTAATAAAATAAAAAAAATTTTTTAAAAAAAATTTATGTATATAGTTAAATTATCTGAAACAATTTACTCATTTTTTTCGTTTCACTTTAAAACTTTCTAATATATCATTTTTTATTGTATTCGCTAATAAGACCAATGTATCTAAATTTAATATTTTTATCATTTTTTTAAATATTTATTTTCTAATGTTATAAATGATTAATCCTCATCGATCACCCATTTAGTAATAATTTACAAAAATCTTTTTGTGTAAACTTAAAAAAAAATTATTTTTAATATTTATATCTTTTCCTTTTATGTATTATTTTTAAATGAAATTGTTATATGATTTATAAATTCAACTAATATGCTTTGGGTTTCAACCATTAAATTTTTTATTTTTTTTGGATTTTTATCTATTTTAAATAATGTTAAAGATTTGTTATAATAGAATTATTAACCTTACAAAACTATATTTTATCTCTAAAATTTTAAGAGATTAAAATATTTACAGGCAGTTTAAACACTTAACCACTCGATGAGTTTTTGTATTTTTATATTCTTGTGAAAGTTCTTTTTCTTTAAAAAGTTCTTTAGTAAAAAGTACACTTTTTAGAGTAAGACATTTTCTAAGAGTTGTTTTTTTAGTCTTGCTCATTTTTATACACAAATCATAAATAAAGTTAAAAATTAAAAATCACGTAACATAAACATTTTATATCTAAGATCATCAAAAATTTAATTAAACCTAAGTTAACCTAGGTCAAGTAAAGTATGACCTAATCTGATAGATTAGATTAAATATAGAACTTGTGTCAAATAATGATAAACTCAATTTAGATTTTAAATACGAGTCAGGTCAAATAATCGAGTTTGATCTGACACTTTCAAAATATTAATCTAAACTCCTTAAATATATAGATTTTTTTTAAATATATTAATTTTTTAGAAATTATTACATATTTTTTATATAATTTTAGACAGATTACACAGATAGTTAGAAAATTTCTATAATACTGTATTCTTCCTTTTAATTTTTGAATAATGTTTATATTTATCAATTTTTTGTCAAATTTACTCTAAGTTATCTTTTCTAAAAAATTCACAAATATAAGCCTAAAAATTACTTTTATAGAAATTATATATAAAATTAACATTAGATTTTACTAAAAGAAAATTGATTTATCAAATTGCAAATCTAAAAAATTACTATAATATGGACTTTTTAGCAAATATTATAACTTTTGTTTATTAATAAAATCTTTATTTAAATAATATTTTAAATATAATAAATATTATAATTTTATTATAATAGATATAAAGTAGCTATATTTTGAAATTCTATTTTAGTCATTATTGAAATTCATATAAAAAAACTATTTTATTTAATTTATTAAAAAATATTAGTATTTTACATACAAAATTCATTGATTATCTAATTTTTAATTTATATATTATATAAGCTTATAATTTTATATGTGATCAACATTAATATTATACTTGAATTTTGAAAAATTTTAATAGATATTATTAATTAACTTTAAGAATTATGAGAGTCAAATACTTATGATCGCTACTGTATATTAATTTATGATTTTTAAGAAATATTCAAATTATTTTTAAAAAATATATTTATTTCTTTACTAATTTGTAATACATATTTAAGTAGTAATATCATAGTAGTTTACAGATATATGATATTGTTAACGTGCAATCCTTGCGAATTGCGACAGTTAGACGGAGTGTTCGAGTGGTGATTCTTTTAAGTTTACGTAGTGGCTCAATTCAGTTTATCTTAAGATTTATAGTTTACACGGTAGTGTATT